>PVIC010051044.1:0-12604 GCA_004025085.1 Thryonomys swinderianus
GAACGCCCCAACCGCAGGAAGATAAGACCTTTCCTTTACTCTGTGAAGTAGCACTTCTGTTATTGGTCCTCACACTGTACTTTTCAAACCTCAAGCTCCAGCACTAAGCATTCTGGCCTCAGCTTCCCATGGGACTCTGTCCCATGCTCCTGTGTTCATATCCCATACCAGCCTCTTGCTTGTCACCTCTCCAGGTCCTGCACATCCTAGCTGGAGCGCCTCCTAGAGAGCCTTTGTGTGGGGCGACAAGCTTTGAAGAGCTTCTGTAGCGTCTGTGGACTTTCTCTCCTTTAATCTCACAGCAGCCCTGGTAGAGGCAGGGCTAAAGAACCCTAAGCCAGAAACAGTGATTTTCCCAAGGCCACAAGTGGAAGAACCAGACAGAAGCTCTGAGGTCAGGAAGTCCCAGGTTCAAATCTCGACTTTGCCAGCGTTGTAGCCTCTGGAGAGTTACAGAGCTTTCCTGACCTCAGTTTCCCCAGCGATAACATGACATGTGTTGAGTGTCCTGCGAGGTTGGATGTGTTGTATGTGCAGTAGTAAGCAGGCCACACGAGGACCCAGTCCACCTCGCCACCTGTTTGAACCACCACTCCAGCTAGACAGAAGCTCCTCCACATCTAAGTGCAGGAGCATTAATCATCTTCACCTGGAGCCTCCAGTTGTGTATCTCACAAGCTACCTGTATCTGATGAACAGCAAATAGGATTTTGCCCACACACTTTAAAGATCACAAAATGCAAGAGCTGAAAAATCACTTTTAGGGAAGGAACTGGGCCATTGTAGGAACCTCAGCAGTCCCTCGGTGGCCGTTACTGGATGGCTGTCACATGCTTCTCCTCCTCACTGTGTATGTCTCTGTGCGCTCCCAGCCACATGTACAGAAGAGCAGATGTGACTGTCCTAGCCAGGACCTCAGTGCACTCTCTGGGCAGGTGGATCACTATGGATTGGTCAGGCACCTTCTCATGGAACTCAGAATTCAACTGTTGCTTGTGGAAGTATTCAGTCTTTATGTCCAGTAGGCCATGGGGACTCAGAGGGCAGGGTGGAGTAAGGTGAGGAGGGCATCCTGGTCCCACACTCAGGCTCTACTGGGAACTCCATGGACTGGCCCAGGGCCTCACACAGACTCATGCCGAGTAAACAGCAAGTGATTTTGTCACTGATTTCATTATAGTCCTCGGTCTTTGCAGTCCAAAATCAAATCAATGGAGGCCTTTCCTGACTTCTCCCAGCTCCGAGTCCTCAGCACTACCTCCACACAGGCCCCAGTGACACAGTTGGTCAATAACAATTCACCTGGTTTCATGGGAGCTCACAAGCTCCCTGCTGCTAACCAATGCCCGTCACAGCAGGCACCAGGGGCCTTGCCAAAAAATTTGATTATAAGTCGTTATAACTGAAGCTGAACCCAGTGAACTGCATAATGTTGCAGTCTTCAAGTTTAATGCAACAAAAATTACATCACAGGCTAGGCATGGTGGCTCCCACCTGTCATCCCAGCACTCGGGAGGCAGAGACAGGAGGATTGCTGAGTTCCAGGCTTGCCTGGGCTACATAGTGAGCTCGGAGCCAGCCTGAACTACAAAGCAAGACCCTGTCTCAAAAAAAAAATATATTACATCACAAAATTAGAGTATAACAAAAGGAATAAAAAGAGCTTGCATAAGCACTAGGTTATGTTTATGACATGTACACACTCAAGGCACCAAGAAAAATTCATATAGCTCAAACACAAATTCCTGAACACGCAGCCCACCATTGAATAAACATTTTAATACTGTTACAACATTTTGATAACGTCAGTGACATCCACCTTCAACCTGCTGCAGAATGTTTTCTCCTTGTAGGCACAAGCTCAGAATTGGCTCATGTCTTGGATTTTGTTTTGATTTTGATCTTGTTTTCTCTTTCTTCATTTCCCTTTAAATGAGCTCTTTCAGATAGTTACCAACTTGCTAGAGGACATGTCAGAAAATAGCTGATGAATAAAAAGAGTACCGTCTGCCTTTGACAAAATTTTTATCCAATTCAGCAGACAGGATTTCCATGAAGACAAACCTGAGAAATTAATTAATTAACTGTAACTGAATTTCACCTCTTTAACCTTAACTCACGAGCAAACCTGAGCTAAATAAACATCTGACCATTCAATCTCTTCCACTTAAGGTTAACTTGAGTTTATTATTCAGGCTACTGCCCTTGTGTATTAGGCAGTGCATAAATTACACATACTAATTACCCTGGATGGGGCACCACTTTAATGAATTCTTTTAATTAAACTGCAACACAGTGGTTTTGCACAGGATGGTCTATATTTCATCCTTAAACTACGTTAACCTTCATCTTTGTCTGGGCAGCTCACCACGTCCAGCCAGCGAAGGTCTGGATTTAATTCATCTAAGTATTCGGCAGCCCCCTTCACTATCTTAGGAAAAATGTTTTTCCTCTACTCGGAGGTTAAGAAATTAGATGGCTCTGTGAAAAGTTATGATTCTACTGGGGATACTGACATGGGAGGAGAAAAGGCAAAAGAAAGCCAAACTCAAATGACAGTATCAACTGGCGTAGTCCTGCCATCTTGAAGGGGGAAGAAAAGAAATCACATTTCCAGCGCTCCTAGACTGTGCACAGCTAGGGCAGGGTCGACCTTCCCTATGGGATCCTTCTGTGCATTACTGTGCAGTCAGTAATCCTTACGGCAAGCACAGTTTTCAAAGATACAGTTAGTGCTCTGTTACCGAGAACCACTAGAGGTGGTGGAAGAGAAACCTGAAGCTAGTATTTTTTTTTTTTTTGAGACAGGGTCTCGCTTTTGTAGTTCAGGCTGGCTCTGAGCTCACTACTGAAGCTAGTATTTTAATGCTGAATATCAGTACTGTCTTTTTTCCTGAGTCCTTACTTCTAGATGGCAACATTGAGAGTTTTGTGTTTTACCTCCGTGGTATACGAAGCAAGGAAGGATGAAGAGGAAGTGGAGGAGAGACTCACACAGGCAAAGGACTGTCTAGATTCCCGGAACTGTGGTGATCTCTGACTCAGTGAATATTAACTAAACACCTACTGTATTCCCAGCACTGCATCTCGTGCTGAAATGTCACAGTGATTGAGGCTTTTCTTTCTTTCTTTTTTTTTTTTTTTTTTGTGATACCAAAGATGGAACTCAGGACTGTGTACTTGCCAGGCAGGTGCAGTGCCACTGAGCTACATCCCCGACTTGTCACAGTGATTGAGAATTTCTCTATTTATGCTTTCTTTAAATAAAAGGAACGTATATAGGTTTGTACTTATGGATTTGAGGAGATATCCCCCAGATCACCTATGCTCCTGGGAAATATTGGAGGCCTGAGTTGGGAGAAAAAAGTACTCATACTATGTACTCCTCCTTCCCCTCATCCTCTTTCTCTTCCTGCCCCATTTCCTCCTTTTTCTGTTATAACAGATGATAGTTTTTTCATTCAAAAGATTAAAAAGTAACAATAGTTAGGAAGAGACAGACAAAGCTCAGAATAGTGTGGCAAGTACCGTGATGGGGAAGTCACTGCAAACACAGAGGAAGAATGACCCGGCAGTGTCTGGGGAGTCCAGGAGGACGCCCCAGATGGGGTGGTTCTTAAATGGGCTTTGAGGCAGGAAGGGAAGACTGTGTCAGCTTAGGCATCACCCACCCACCGAGAAATGGGGAGAAGACGAGGCATAAGATGACTCCACCGTCCTGTCAGTCCTCTCTAAGAAAACCTGTGAACAGACTTGCCAAGCTTTCCTGATGACACAGGGAAACAGCACCTAAATCATCTTGATTCCTGAAAACGAGGCGAGCAAGAGTGACGCAGTGTAAATAGTCTCAGAAAAATTGTTCACTCTTGAAAACAGTTGGATATCTCTGACATTCTAACTTCATAGTCATGCCAGCCAGTCTGTAAAACCTGTTCGCCGAGCCCTCTTTTAACCTGAATTTGCTCAAAAGCAACTGACCTGTAGGATGTAACTGAAAAGAACTAATCTCCATTTTGATGGGGAAAACATAGAGGGTGTTTTTATCAGCAAAGCCTAGAGCTTAATTCTGTCATGTTATCTGTAAACAGTGCCCCCCTCTGGTCTCCCCCTTGTACCCATAATAGAAGGATAGGGAAGGTGAAGACCAGGATGGTCTCAGGTTCCATGGCTGATCAGGGATGGGTTCCTCTCTCGGAAGACTGGCTGAACTCTCGAAGGAATGAGGTAGCTCAAGACGAGGCAAAAGAATCCTGCTTTCCACCTCAGAGCAACAGATCCCAGAAAGAGAGATTTGGTAGAAGTTGGCAGAACTCTCCAGGCCTCTTGGAAATGCCACTGGCATGATGCAGTAAGAAGGGAAAGAGGCAAGTGGATCAATCTGTCACCACCCCAACACTGGCATGACCAACGCCTCCAGTCGTTCACTGAGCCATGGCCGTGTGCCAGACGCAGGCAACACAAACAGGAATGTTGCCTGGCTCCTGGTCTCCAGTAGTTCACAGTGAAAAGAGGGTTGCAGAACAAAACAAGAATAGGTAATAATGTGTCCTCTAGTCAGAGACCAGAAACCAAAAACCTTCTCCATGAAGTTGAGAGGGCTTTGTAGAGACACTGAAACCCCGGAGCACAGTCCAGCACAGTGGCACATGCACTCGGCGATGCTAAGGCAGGAATATCACAAATTCAAGCCCAGCCTAGGTGTCTTAGAAAGATAAATAAGACTCTGTCTCAAAATTTAAACAAGGGAGAGGAGCCATTAAAGTAACTCAGTGTGAAAGCACTGGGTTCAGCCCCTAGCAACAAATCTCAAATAAACAAGAAACAAAAACAAAAAAGTGTGGCATAAATATGTCTTTGACATGGACATATTACTAATTTCTGGACTGATGCTTTCCAAAAAGTCCAAGGCAGAAGTTTGGCTGATACGCATTGGATAGGACATGATTTAAAGGCAGGGAGCTGCATATTTTGATAAGTGGCCATACCCAAAAGTTGTTCTGTCCCCTAGCACTCTACAGATGTAGGAAGTCTGATGACCTGTGACCACCTTCAACAACCTGTGAGCATTCCCAGGCTCCAGCTAAGTTTGTACGGTGAGAGTAGTGGGTCTTGAGACAGTCAAGCCAGTTCCTTCCCGCCTGGGCTGTGCGACGCTGGGTGTCACTTGGCACTCCCAACTCTCTCACCTTTTTGTGCACCTTGGGCTCTAATAGGACCCACATCGTGGAGTTACTCTTGGTGAATACACGAAAGAACAGATGTCAAGTGCCTAGCAAAGTGACGGGCATCTAGCAAGCCATCAGTGTCAATTATTATCCTCAATAATTAGTGTAAGGCAAGTGTTTCTGGGCCTTCCAAATAAAAGGATTTTCTTGCTAAGCTATCAAAAGAATGGCCTCCAGGGCCAGATGGTTAGCTCAGTGGTTCTGGCGCCTGTCTTGCAAGCACAAGGTCCTGAGTTCAATCCCCGGTGACCACATACAATGCTGGGCGTGGAGACTCACGCCCACCAGCCATCAATACCACATACCACAGTGCCAGGTGTGGTGGCTCACGCCTGTAATCCCAGCACTCGGGAGGCAGTGACAGGAGGATTGCTGAGTTCGAGGCTTGCCTGGGCTACATAGTGAGCTCAGGGCCAGCCTGAACTACAAAGCGAGACCCTGTCTCAAAAAAAAAAAAAAAAAAAGAATGGCCTCCAAAGTTGTAGAATCTAGCTGGTAGAATCTAGGAATCTTAAATATAATCATGCTCCAGTCACAAGGGTATGTCAACACACACACACAATTCAATTTAGAAACCAAATGACAATGAACAGCATATCCCTGTGAAGAAAACACCCAGGAAAAATTCTTAAGCAGCCACATGTTAGCTATTTTTGCTGTCTTACTGGACAACTGAGAGAGGAAAGTTGGTTCATTCTGGCCCAGTTGGCTTCTCAGAAATGGCTGCTCCCATAGGGCCGCCATTATTTGTGTCTCTTTGAACGGAGAGCCACCAGGAACTCTATGCTTATTATTTCCAGGGGTGTGGAGGGAGGGTCAAAATCAAATGTGAGAGAGTTAAAATTAGGGAGTAAAGTCTGAAAGAATAAATGACTATGAATTTACAGTAAAGTACTAGAGAGTTAAAAGAAAGGAAGGAAGAATTTTCCATGTGCTGACACAGGAAAAACCCTGTACAATTTATGTAAAAGAGCTGGAGATGACATGACTATGTTCATATTGGCCGTGTATAGATTCGTGTCTGGAAGATATACCAGAAACATAGCCAGGCATAGTGGTGCATTCCTGTAATCCCAGCACTCTGGGGGGATGAGGCAGGAGGATTTCTAGTTCAAGCCCAGCCTGGGCAAATGAGATCACCCAGTATTAAAATTTTTAAAATGGCTAAGTATGAAGGTCCTATGTGGAACCCCTAGTGCTACCCAAAAGCCCCAGTTTATATCTGGTTATCTGTGTGAAGGAGGCGAGAAGAATCTGAGCAGACAGGGATTGTGTGTGAATTTTTATTGTATTCTTTAACTTAAATTTAAAATATATTTATCTCTCCAAAACACTAAATAGGGGCCGAGGATTTAGCTCAGTGGTTCTGGCATCTGCCTGGCAAGCATAAGGTCCCAAATTCAATCCCTGGTACCATATACCACAGTTTCAGGGATGGTGGCTCACACCTGTAATCCCAGCACTAGGCAGGCCGAGGCAGGAGGATTGCTAAATTCAAGGCTTACTTGGGCTACATAATTAGTGAGTTCAGGGACAACCTGAACTACAAAGCAAGGCCCTTTCTCAAAAAGCCTAAATAAATAAACAAACAAATTCAAATGTAGTTGAAGTTTTTGGAAGTGATATTCTGAAATATTGACAAGTCATTGGAGATTGCTCATTGGTAGATTCATAAACACACTTTTATTAGTTTATTTCTAGATACATCTCTCCCCATATATATTTGATTTTCATTATCTTCCATAACTATCACATGATGAAGTAACTTATGCACTTCATATTTTACACTGAGCACTTTTGTCTCAAGGAAAAGAAACAAAATAAGTATGAGTCATATTAATTAACAAATTCAGGGTTTAAATGTAGTTGTGTGCTCATAACTAGGGACTTATACCATTGACTGTGCTGGCTCCACAGCCTTCAGAATCAAACCAGAATTGTACTATCAACTGTCCTGGGGCTTCAGTTTACAAAGAGCATACAGTGTACAGGGGACTTCTCAGTCTTAATGAGAGAGACAGGGAAAGAGAGAGATTGACAGAAAGAGAGACAGACAGAATAAAAATCACTGTTGGTTCTGTTCTTTGGAGAACCTTGAAAACCCCAATTAATACAGACATTGTTACATGTTAGGCAACTGTTGTTGACAGTGTTTGGAGCACTGGGAGTAGAAACCAGGACTCATCGATTCGAGCTAAGTGCTCTACCACTGAGCTTTCTCCCCAGCCCGAAATGGAGAGACTTTCAGGCTTTTTGCTGAATCTAGCTTTCCTTCTTGGACACTCACGTGCAAAGTAATGTCCACACCTTTCACTGCTCTATTCCAAAAATTTCCATCTCAACTTGCTAGAAGGTGTTATTGTCAAATATAAATTATTGTTGGTTATAGGAAATGAAACTCACTTTGTACTAGAAAATAGCAAAAAGAAAAGTTTTCACTTTTACACTGAAATATAGCAAAAAATAGTAAGAAAGAACAAGTCAGTTTGGGAGTGAAAGATTTCTGGAAATCCCTGAACTAATTTCCATCTTGGGGCTGAGAAAGTACTATGTTCATGTAATAGAAAATTTAAGATTTCTCGTGACCAAGTTGTCTTAAGAAATAGTGCTAGATATTGTATCTGTTCTCTGGTATGAGAAACTGAAGATGTTAATGAGTTCTAGAATGTATGATGGATATGGTGAAATAGAAAATATTGAAAGGGAAATGTGGTGGAGGAGTGAATAATGTGGGGTAAAGAAAAAAAATGTGATAGTAAATTTAAAAAGGGAAACAAAGCTTATGTATTTAGGGGTGGGAGGTTGTGGGGTGGGTAGGGGAATGGGAAAAAATGAGAATTAAATTGTGTCATATATTGGTACAAGTTCCCAATATTGAGTGATTATGATGTATATATACAGTGTACCAAAAAATATAAACATTTAAAAAAATAAAATAGAAAGTAGCACTAGCAGAATGGGTTAAGAAACAGAATTTAATTATATTGCTGAAGGTTCACTGTCTATCACTAAGCTGCCAACCTAACCTATTCCACTTCTAGAGAGGACTTTCACCTTTATGTCTCCTTACATGGTTTCTCTTGGTGCGTGCATGTGTGTAGAGTGAGAAAGAGCAAGCTTTTTGCTGTCTGCTTTTCTTCTTTTTTCTTCTTTTTTTTTTTTGGTCTGAGACTGAACCCAGGGCCTCACACAGGCAAAGCACATGCTCTACCAATGGAGCTATACCCCAGGAAGTGTCTTCTAATAAGCACTTGCAGCCTACCTGATCAGAGTCCCACCTTTATGATCTGATTGAACCTTAAGTGCCACCAAATCCAGCTGCCTGTGGATTAGGGCTTCCACATAGGAATTTTGATGGGAGCCACATGCCAGTCCATGACAACAGTGAGCATCTGACATGGAAAGAATGATGCAAAACACAGCCCAACACTTTGTCCGTATTTCCTGTGCGCAGCTGGTCTAAGTAAAGAATCGGCCCCGATGGAAGACCAACAGGAAACAAGAGGGAGTGAGGAGGTCTTGGGATTTCAGCTCTTGCTTGAACTTCATCCATTTTGGTTTTCGTATCAGCATCTCAGGTCTCGTCCACATGTTTAGGTTGTAACCGCTCTGACGAAAATAAGCCTTGCCTTACCTTAACAGGCAATTAGCTTTTACAATTAAGTAGAGTCATGATTAATGACCTTGCTAACAGCTCTTCCTCAGAGTGCACTTCAGTACAAGCAGGACGCTCCAGGTCCCTATACACAGTCATTCTTTGGGTTTACTGCACTCCCTCCTCATGCATCCAAGGCCGAGGAAGTTGAATGAACTGCCATCCGGGAGACAAAACTGAGTCTGTGGAGGTATGTTTATGAATGGGTGAAGTATACTGAAGGAGTTTTCTTCCTCATCAGTTTTTCTCTGATGTCTGGCATGGTATTTACAAGCTACACCTTATCAAACTCATCGCCAGTATGGAAGAAAAGAGTGCCATATACCTCCAGAAGATATCCTAGACCGTGGTGGTATGTATGGCAGTTTCATAGATTGTTTTCGAACAGGAGAAAAAGTTCAAAGTGTACAAGCTAAGAAATCAGAAGTTTACTCTGAAAAGAAGCTAGGACAATATTCCAGTTGTCCAGTTAATAATTTTCCCGTTAAAAAAGAATCCTAGGGGGCCAGAGGGTTAGCTCAGTGGTTCCAGTGCCTGCCTCGAAAGTGCAAGGTCCTGAGTTCCGGTCCCCGGTAACCACATACAATGCTGGGCGTGGAGACTCACGCCCACCAGCCATCAATACCACATACCACAGTACCGGGTGTGGTGGCTCACGCCTGTAACCCCAGCCCTCCAGGGGCAGAGGCAGAAGGATTGGCAAGAGTGTGAAGCTAGCCTGGGCTACCTAGTGAGTTCAGGACCAGCCTGAACTATAAAGCGAGAACCTGCCTCAAAAAATTGAAGAAAAAAAAAATCCTAAACACTTCAGAAGCCAGCTCCACCATGAAGCCTCTCCCAATTGGCCGGAAGTAGCGACCAGCCCTCAAAACTCCACAGCTCTGCCCCACCAGCTGCAACTCCACCTAAAATGCTGTCTCCTCTAACTGCCCCATCACCCAGGGCAGGAATGCGTTCTAAACTGCACATGTCAGAGACACGGGGTGTCAGATTAGAGACCTCTCCAAGAGATCCCCCGATTTCCCTTCTTCCACTTAGAGATGGGGAAATGAGGCCTCTGGAAGGAATTCTCACTGAGAGCTTAGGCCATCTGAAGTGGCGACCCTCAGCCACAGACCTAAGGAAGGCAGAAGAAGTCGGTAAAATGCCCAGAAGGGACATGGTCTGCATGGCCTCAGGAGACCTCTTGCAAGCTGGGGAAGAGGAGGGAGAGGGGCAGGGGGCAGAGTCACAGGGAGATGGTCTAATCTTCGAGAGACTCTTTGCTTATGGAGGGTCATTCATTTGGAGGGAAGTTAGAACTACTGAAAGGATTTCGTTTTTTAAAAAATTAGCTATTGTGCAGTATAATTGGCATAGAGCAAAGGTCACCAACTTTAAGTGCACAATCCAGTTGAGTTTTAATATGCATTTGGTTTTCAGTGACACCGCAGCCAAGGTCTAGAACATCTTGATGATCACAAACAGCTTCCTTGCACCTCTTGGCATCAAAATCTGTCCCTTCTTTCGGCTCTTGGCAACCACTGATCTGTTTCTGTATTTTGCTTTTTCTAGAATGTCCTATAAGTGGAACCATAACTCATGTGATCTTTGGCTTCTTTCACTTAGGATGATGCCTTTGAGAGTCACTGAAGTGTTGGATATATCAGAAGGTCCTTCTTTTTATTGTTGAGGACTATTCCATTGTGTAAATTGTCATAATTTACCCAACTACTATACAAGTTAGAAGAACATTTGAGTTCTTTCCATTTTGCTGCCATTATAAGTAGTGCTGCTATGAACACTTAAGTGTAGGACTTTACGTAGAATTTTTATTCATCTTGGATAAACCCCTAGGTGTAGAATTTTTTGAAGTCATATGGTAATTATACATTTAACTTTCTGAGAAACTACTCACATTTTTATGACAGTGTTGTCCATTTGCGTTCCCATTGACAATGTATAAAAATCCTCATTAACACTTGGTATTGTTAGGTTTTAAGTTTTGCCTTACTAATTAAAGTGTCTTAATTATAAATCTTGAAATGGGTCAATTTTAATTTGCCTTTCCCTAGTGAATGAATAGGTTTTTTTCTAAAGGACACAGCTTTAAGTGCTTATTTGCTTTCCATATCTTTCTCTTGAAATGTTTGTTCTATATAAAATCTTTATATATATATTTGATATAAGTTCTATCATATTTATTTCTTGTGGTGTTCATTTCATTTTACTTAATTCTAATGGTCAAAATTTTTTTTGGTGGGAGGGACAGGGTCTTTGTAGTTCAGGCTAGCCTTGAGCTCACTGTGTAGCTTAGGCAAGTCTCAAACTCAGCAATCCTCCTGCCTCTGCCTCCCGAGTGCTGGGATTACAGGCTTGAGCCACCAAGCCCGGCATTTTTGGTATGAGGTACTGATTGCCAGTGGGCGTGGCCACCATGCCCAGTATTGTTGTATGTGGTTACTGGGGATTGAACCGCGGATCTTGTGCTTGTGAGGCAGGTGCTGGAACCACTGAGCCAAATCTCCGGCCCATGGCCAACATTTTAAATGGTGCAATTTCTTGTATCTTTTCTCTTCATTTTGAAATACTAGGGATCAAATACAGGTCACCAAGCTACTACTCCAGCTACTACTGGCTACACCTACTACTACTACTACTACTACTACTAAGCTACACCTCCAGCCCACTTAAATCGTTAAATTTTGAAGCATTTAATAATACATGTTTCTCATGTAACAATTACATTCACCATGGGGAAATGGTATATGTATATAACACATAATTATTTTTACTTCTTCCCCTCTTCCCATCTCTTGATTCTATTCCTAGTTGCAAAAGACCTATCTCCCAATTTCCTCATCTGTTTTTTTGTTTTGCTCTTTAAATTATTTATAATTAGGCATTTTCAGATAAAAGAAGCCATCTGCTATTTAAGTTTATTTATTTCACTTAACTTTATGGTCTCAAGATGCATCGGTTTTCCGGCAGACAACTCATATTTATCCTTCTTTATGGAAAGTAATATTCCATTGTATATAGGTACATTTTCTTATCTGTTCATCTTTTGATAAACACATAGATGGCTTCCAAGATTTAGCTATTATGAGTTTAGCTGCTGTGAACATGGATATGCATGTATTGCTGTAATATTATACTGTATCACCAACTCTTTTGGAAGATACATAGAAGGGAAAGAATAGAGTCCAATAGAATTTCTAGTTTTAGTCTTGTGAGGAGTCTCCACACTGATTTCCATAGTGGTTGTACTAGTTTACATGCCCACCAAAGGTAGAAGCGTGGCTTTGTTTTCATAGCCTTGCCAGCATTTTTTTTTTTTTTGAGACAGGGTCTTGCTTTGTAGTTCAGGTAGCCCAGGCCAGCCTCAAACTTACAGCAATCCTCCTGCCTCTACCTC
The DNA here is from genome assembly GCA_004025085.1 of Thryonomys swinderianus. Taxonomy (NCBI): domain Eukaryota; kingdom Metazoa; phylum Chordata; class Mammalia; order Rodentia; family Thryonomyidae; genus Thryonomys; species Thryonomys swinderianus. Next base: position 12,278 of record PVIC010051044.1, read on the forward strand.
CCAAGTGCTGGGATGACCAGCATGAGCCACTATGCCCAGCATTGTGGTGTATGGTTACCAGGGATCAAACTCCAGGACCTTGTACTTGCCAAGCAGATGCCAGAACCACTGAGCTAAAACCCAGCCCGTTATTGGATTTCTTGATCATGGGCATTCTTTCCGAAGTAAGATGGAATTTTAGAGCTATTTCAATTTGCACATGTCTGATGCCCAGAGGTGTTCAACATTTGTTCATGTGTTTACTAGACATTCTTATTTCTTCTGAGAAGTATTGATTCATTCAGTTGCTCATTTTTTAAATTGAATTCTTAATTGGTACAACTTATA
>PVIC010051045.1:0-12639 GCA_004025085.1 Thryonomys swinderianus
CCTGTAGTACCTTTCTTTACCATTCCTATTTGCCTTTCCCAATACCTTTTTTATTTTCCAACAGTCTCCAAGTCAAGGAGCTTTAAGGACTGAGGCTAGTGATCCTCTAGTATTTGTAAATAAGACTTTTCCATTTTCTGTGTTAATAAAGAAAAATAATGTTTTACACAGTTGGTCAACTAAAACTATCAACGCTAATCATATAGAAGATTTACATTTGTGTGTTCCACAGAGATTAATCTATGCTGAAGCCATTGACTGTGGGTTGTATCCTGCAAAGCTGGCTTGCTTTCTCCTTGAATTTGTTTCTTGGGTCAAGGATGAAGGGAGTATCGTGGGATTCTGGGGTAGAAGTAATGAGTAGTTGTAGTGTATTTGTATTTACTAGAATGTGTTCATTGGTCTTGCTTCAACTTTTTTTAATTTTTTGAGATAGGGTCTCTCTTTGAAGTTCAGGCTGGCCTCAAACTCACAGCAATTCTTCTGCCACTGCCTCTCTAGTGCTGGGATTACAGGTGTGAACCACCACACCCAGCATTGTGGTATGTGGTGCCAGGGTTCAAACTTTGGACCTTATGCTTGACAGGTAGATGCCAGAACCACTGAACTAAATCTCTGGCTCCCCTACTTTAACTTCTGGAATCGTTAATAATCAGGATAGTCTAAATCATGTGGTAGTGAGAAAACCTGATAAATCTCAGTAGATTACAAAAACAAATTTCTTTCTTCTTTCTCCTTCTTCTCATTTTCCCCTTTTCTCCTCTCTCTTTTTCTTTTTTACTTGGTGCTAGAGATTGAACCCAGAGCTTTGTGGTGGCTGTTATGTATGGTTTATGTCTAGATGTCCTCCAAAGCCTCAGGTGCTTATAGGTAGAATTGTCGGGAGGAACTACATCATGAGTATATGATCCTGGATTAGTTCACTGATTATTTGAACGTAGTTCTGAGTATGGATTATAGATTTGCTGAGAGGAAAGACCCACTATAAGTGTAGATAGTGCCAGCCAATGGGCTGTCAGTTTGAACGGAATAAAAAGGGAAAGAAGAAGGAAACCTTCCTGCTTCCTGCCTGCTCTGCCATGGACTGTTTCTCCTCTGCTATGCCTTTCTGCTGTGCTGCTGTGCCTTGGAGCCAGCCAAGTATGACCTGAAACTGCTGTGAACTTTGAACTAAAATAAACCTTTCCTCCTTTTACTTGTGGGTATCACGTATTTTGTCATACATAGCAACAAGAAAGTAACTAAGACACAGGCCAAGCACATTCTCTACCACTGAGATATATTCCCAACCCCACAAACTTGTATCTTGAACATTCTATTAATTATCTTTAATCAGCTGTGACTCTGCACTGTGTAAATTTCATTGCAAGATCTGGACTTAAGAATTTATACCTTTCTGGGTCATGCTGATCTTATGATAGGACACAAAAGAATGTGACACTTAGAGCTTTTTGGATGTGATACTTCTCCTTGCTTGCATTTTATTGTGCAGGTAAGACATCATCAAGGATCATATCCTTAGGATACAGGGCAATAACTTGTAGGAAAAGCTATGGTTATTTTTTAAAAATTAAAATCTATTGCAGGTCCAGTTCCTAAGGCATACTAATTTTTATCCCTAACACATTTTCTGTAATGATTTTTGTAATCCAACTTGAAACTGTTATCTCCATTTTCTTCCTAAACATAGCATTTTCTTTATTTTTTCTAATTCTTGGTATCACGAACAGTGTTCATGTTTTAGAATTTTTGTTTGTTTTACTAAGATCTGCATGGATTTTAAAACATTACTTGAGTATTTCTGGGTTGTGACAGTTTCTCTTTCTGGGACATTCTGAAGTCTTCTTCTTTCTTGGAAGATGGCAGCGACCCCGAGGCTGACTGGACAGGGTGCCAGTGCAGAGCTGAAAGCTGCAGTAGCTTGCGGCTCTTCCCCACGTCTGTCTCTGTTCACAGCTTATTAAGCAGCAGCATGAACACGAGCCCTGTGAGGCTCCAGCTTAGGAAATAAGATGAGGTTCATTGGTCCCTGTCGAGGTTAATGAGCTCATAACTTTTTCATTCTTTTTGTTTTACTTTGTTTGTAATATCTGTGCAATCTTAATGATTCACATAATTGCCCATACATTAAAAATTAATTTCAACTTAGAAATCTTGAGATACACAATAACAGCACACATCTGAGAGGAAGTTTGTCTCGGAAGGGAATTATTTCAGCTCCAAAATACTAGAGAATAGATGCAAACAGCCAAAATAGAAAAAGTTGTTTCAAAATAAAAACATACTAAAAGTGTCATCGAAAGGCTAGACGAACTTTGTATGTATCATACACCAAAAATCATCAGATAAAAAGCTGTAGGGTATTATTTGAGGTTTATTCAAAATCTCCTCACTATGTGTATTTTCCATCACCTTTTAATTTGCTGGTTTTGTCATCTACATATGGCATAACTGCTACCATTTTTTCATTAAAATGACTTCAAAATAGATCAAACAGCTTAAAAAGGCAGAAGTAAGTGTAGTACATTTTCAAAGATTTCTAATAGGAATGTTTTTAAGAATTGGTTAAGCAGTAATTGATTAAGAAGTAATTTAATAGAAACTAGGGGAACGACAGTGGGAACATGCTCTTATACCCGTGATGGGATTTTGAAATTCTGTGGCCTTTTGTTTGTGAGCATCGTGTGGGGTCTGAGACCTTCTGAGAGTCTCAGACCTCCAAGGCTAAGGCTCTTACGTCCTTCTATGTTCCTGGGATGTTACGTAGCCTTCCTTACTCCATCTTCGAGTTCTCTTGTCCTAGGCACTCGGGACCCTCACCTTCCCTTCTCGTATTATATTTGCTCTATCTCCTTCCTCTTAATCTTATGGAAATCCTTGTTCTTGTGTAGTTGCTTAAAAGGAAATTCTTCTCTCCGTTTTGCCCTCAGAAGCATGTGTAACTTGGAAGCTGTTAACATGGAAGCTGCTGAGTTTATGTAGTTGGTATCCTGACAATGCCCTGAGTGGACCTAAAATGGCTCAAATGTACATTATATGTTTGCTTCTTTTTTTCAACTGGCTACTTTGACATTTGATAAATATTTCTTGTAAGTGTCATAGATGAAACTACTCTAGAAGTGAATGCCACATAATTCCGTACCAACACGTGAATCAAACAGCATGTCTTGCTTTTATTTGAGCTCTGATAAAGCCAGCCTATCTGTTCCAATAGATATTCTGCCTTTGTTGACATAGCTTTCATGATTCTCTTGACAACCTAGTCCTGGAATAACAGAGTTGGGAGAGTTTTCTGTTGCTGAAGTGTTTTTTTTTTTTTTTCCCCAAGTGTTTTGTTGTGGTCTACCATTGTTAACCAATTGTTTCCCTGATAATATCTTGATTTTGTAAACTTTGTATGGCTTTTGTCTTGGTGCTGTAGCCTGTATATTTTGTATTTCCAGCAGGCTGCAGTAATGATAAGTATTATATGATTTCTGTGGTTTTGAAAATGACAGTTAATGGTGGTGCATTTATCAGGCCCAAGACTGGGTAAATAGAACTATTTATCCAAGTGCACATTAACATGGGCCCAGTAGTACCAGTGACAGGAAAGTGTGCATGGCATAATGAGGTTTATGCTTCGGTGCGAAATGTGTGAGGTTGATAAGATGTTGCTTTGTGAGGCAGTGGGAAATTAAATTGCTGAGTGCCACCAGCATTGGCATGATTAGGTCTGTACCATGGGCTAATAACTGAGGGGAGGAGAACAGTGCATTTTATAATCAGGAAATGTAACATGCATTGTGAATATGAAATTTTGCACATCCTTCAATTATGAATTCAGGCAGTAAGCCACTGTCTTGATTCCATCTGTGACTTTTTTGTCAATAGAAATCACAGATATCTTTGTATCACATCACAGTTGTCTCAGACATTTCTAAGTATCATTTACAATCTGTACTACTTTAAAATTATAGGTGCTATTAGATCGACTTATTGGTCTCTTATAGGATGTGTGCTACTGTATAGAAGGTATTACTTTATGAGTATAAAAATGTTGCTATTTATATTTCATTTTTTCTTTATGACACCATTTTATTTCTTGTGTTTAAAAACATAATTCTGTGGCACAGAAGAGCAGAGGCCTCTACTGCACTTGTTCTTCCTCTGTCAACCCCGAGGGCTCCCTTCCCTAAGCTTTTCCTTCTTCTCACTCTTCAGCGCCTCACCGGGCGCTCCTCCCAGGGTGCCCCTCGGTGGCTGCCCCTGCGTCTGCGCACACCGTTTTTACGGTCCAGCTTCACTGTTGGGAATTTGAAATTCACAAATAAAAAATGGGAAGGGGAAGCAGATGAAGAATACTGGCCCAAGAAGCTTGAGGTGACATGATCTCAGAGAATGCTAAGTGTCAATTGCCCAATTATAATATAGTTCAAAATATTATATATATATATATATATATATATATATATATATATATATATATATATATATATATATATATATATATAATTGTTGTTGTCCATTGTTAACCAGTTGATTAACATTAACAGGAGCCCAGTAGTACCAGTGACAGGGAAGTGTGGAGGGCATAAAATGAGGTTTATGCTTCTGTGCAAAATGTGTGAGGTTGAGATGTTGCTTTGTGAGGCAAATATCTATCTATCCATCTGTCTGTCTGTCTGTCTGTCTCTATCTATCTATCTATCTATCTATCTATCTATCTGTCTGTCTGTCTGTCTGTCTGTCTGTCTGTCTGTCTGTCTGTCTATCTATCTATCTATCTATCTATCTATCTATCTATCTATCTATCTATCTATCTATCTATCTAATCTATCTATCTCCACATCCATTGTAGCCATCACTCAAACTTACAGCTATTTGCACACTCTTCTAAGAGATGGCTCCTTGCAAACGTACTGCCCTTTAGGAGGCATTTGGTTAATGTTTCTTAAATTGAATTCTAAGTGAGAAATTCAGACTTGCAGAGAAACTGAGAATATCCCTGTTGCTTTGAGTCCTGTGTTAGTGGCTAAGGTTCTGTAGGTGTTGCTGTCCACCCCACCTGCACCTCTAATAACAGTGGAATTGTTAGAGACATGTAAAACAGAGTGTTCTTTTAAAATGAAGACAACAGTGACCTGCAAATAAACACGATTGTGTAACTATGTTGGAACATTATTGGACTTATCCTAGTTATGGCATCAGCTGAAATAAATTGGTTCCATACTAGATTGACAGCTGTTCCGACGCAGCAGCTGCTTTTTCCAGAGTAATTACAGATACTGTTTTTAGAGTACGGTCTCAGAACACAAGTTTATTGATTTGACTGATATAATATCACCTTTGGAGCTAAGTAGACGGCATCATATTTAAGATGACAGCCTTTTCTTTTTCACCCTTCTTATGGCTTTATGTTTTATAAATTCAAGCTATGAATGTATTTAAAAGACGACCAGAAAAATAGCAAATTTTGTTCTATTACAGTATGTTGATCTTTAAAAGAAGAAAACGATACTTCTACTAGCAATTTTTAAGCATTAGCTGTTTTTTGATGGAAATATATTGATAAAAGGTATAAATATTCACCTCTTTTTTAAATTTTCATTTGTACTTACATATTCTGAAAGCCCTAAATACTACATACATTTTTATTTGTAGGTATTCTTTACTGTCTACCTCCTTCACTAGAGAACTTTAGTTAACAGATACAGCCTAATAATGTGAAATGGTTCTTGGCAGAGTAAATGATTAGTTTATATTTGTTAATAAAGGAGTGACCAAATATAAAAATTACAAAACAGGATATATTTTTTGACTCCAGTTTAACTTTATTTCTAGTTCTCCTTGTAGTTAATTATGTCCTCATAGCTTAACACTACTTCCTATATACTTTTGAACTACAATTATTTATCATAAATTTTAAATTTCAGTTACTTCATAACTCTATTAATGACTCCTAAGGCATAAAGCAGTATAGGGAATTGTCCATGGACTGTTTGGGATCTAACCACTAGTGGTTATGTAGTTGAGTCGCTCTCTGAATGACTATTAAATTAGTGAGATGCTAATATTGTTATCTGTATTCACATTCCTACAGGATTGTGAAAGATGAAATAGACAATAAATATTAAAAGCTAGATTCTTTTAAGAAAATGACTAGAACTCATCTGAAAGATTGGCATCTGAATACTTATCACAGATTGTCAACCCCTGTGAAAGTTCCGGCATAAAATATAATAGTGTAGGAAGCAAGTTTGTGAAATGAAATTTCAATTTTGCCTTCTGAAGATTGGTGCCTTGGAATTCTTTTCTGTCTCTTGAGATATTGAACTGGCTTTTGAATTCTTTAATTCTATTCCTAACTTCAGTTTTATAATCTAAAAATTCGTATTTTAAACTGTGAATGTTTCCAAGTGTTGAGCAGAAGAAAAGATTTCTAGAATAGACTATAACAGGACTGTAGAGTTATTTACGGGCAGATGTAGATGTCATTTGAAATGAGATGTGGCCCAGATAGCCATGAAAAGTATCAATCAATGTACTTGCTCCCTGCTCCTTTGAGAGCAGTGACTACCCCTGAGAACTCAGGATCCCTTCAGACTGCAAAGCCGTAACCAGCTTCATTTGCTTATGTGAAAAATCTTTGCTCTTAGAAAGGAGATAAAAATAAAGTATGGTTCTTTCCTTGTGGTAATAAAACAAATAGCTGAGAGGCAAAGTGTTTAGACAAGTGCTATTAATTATATTATTAATAAATCCAAGAGTAGAGTGAACTGGGTTCAACAGCAGAATGAATTGAATGTTGTAAAAAAAAATTGTGTGTACTGACATGGCCACTTTTCTTTCTACCCATCTGGCAGTAATGATAAAGATAATAAATGAGAAAGGGAAGAGAGGAATATCTTTGATATGGTGAAGTCTGACTTTCAAGCTGAACAGTTTCAGCAATGGAATGAAGAAAATGAGGGTGCCCTAGTAGGTCTGGGTTTATTGCTAGCAACTTCTCTACAATTATACTTTAATTCATTTGGCCCTAAAAATAACTCTATGAAATTAGCATGTTTATCATCCACATTTTCTGTCTGAGAAGGTGATGTTCAGAGCGAAGAAACTGAATTCAGTTCATTTAGTTAGAACATAGGACCTGACTCCACATTTTCTGATTGCAAATTCTATGTATTTTCTATACATTATGCAGCAGCTCCTAATTTTAAGCATCTTAGGGTAAAATCATCCTTCCCTACCCCCTAAACAGCCTCAAGCCCCGTGCTGCTGGGTCTCACATGCCTGCGTATTTTATTACTGTTTTTGTCACCAGAGGGAGGGCTGCATGTTATTTTGATATCTGGGAAGATTGTTGTACTATTTTAAGTCTAACCATGGATCTACTGTGAAGGATTTCAGAGCTCAGTAACTTTGGAGGGAAAACAAGCAGCGGGGAAGGGCTTTGGCAGGCGGTCAACTCCATAGATGAACACTGTGTAGGACTCAGGGGCTGGTATTTCACTGAAGCACCTGTATTCACTGTATGAAATCCTGATGCATATAAATGCATTTACAGTGTGTCTTTTAACCTACTGTCTCTAGGGTGCTGATAAGACAAAACTCACATCTCTCATTAACCATGTAAGTAATTATTTTACTGTCTGAATCCTAAATCATCCTAGTCTTCTCCAATCTATTTTGGCTCCTGAGTCCTCATTGGCCTGGCTGTTTTCTGTGTTGGAGCTAATGGACTTTCTGTACTGATAAAGGCTGGCCATACCATGGACAAACCGATATAATGCTGCTGAAACAAACACTGCTTCTATGACTTCAGGCAGGAAGATTTCACTTGTTGATCAAAAGACTTTTATCCATTTCTAGATACCTACAATTTACCTGTCTCATATGTAGCCTTGTATTGAAAAGATTGCCATATAATTTATTTTCCAATTTATTGGCCCTCTTTGTGATGCTATTAATAATTACACCAGGCAAATAAATAGGAACTGTTTCAGGTAAGCAAGGACACACTGTCACCCTGTTAATAAAAGACTTTTAAATGAATAAATATAATGCCCTTCGCTCCCTGCTGTTCCCTTGTGAATTAAGTTCAGGAGGGCTAAGTACCCCTGCAGTGGGGGCCTGAGCAGGGGTGTCTTACCCCTCACTGCATCAGTTTAACCACTCTGTGTCTTTTTGCAGGTAGGGAGTGTTGGGATCAAGGACTTTTCATTTTATAAATCACTCCCATTTGATGTTTAAAATGTGAACAAACTTTGTGCTTTGTAAAAACATACTGTGCCAATGTGATATGTAATCTGTAAAAACAACTTGTGACAACTTGCTAATTGTGTAAGGCTCCCTGAAAAACTTTAAGCAAACCGATAAGGTCCCTGGTCACGCTGGTTGCCAAGTAACAGGATCTCCTGGTAGCCTGCGGGGACATAGCTCACATAACTTACCTGTTGGCCAACTTTGACAACTGTTCTGGCCAAAGATTTCCTTTGTTAGCCCTCCCACAAGATGACTCTGTATTTCCTGTTCCTCCTCTACCAATGACCACCCAATAAGTATGATAGATCAAACTGTTAGCCAATCACTAGAAGGTCCCCTCTAGGTTCCTTCCCATTCCCCTTAAAAGGGGCCGGTACCCATTCTTCTGGGTCTCCAATCCATTATTGGTAGACCCACTGTGTGCTGTGCTGATAAAAGTGCCCTTGTTCATTACATGCGTGTACTGGTCTTCCTCGGGAGAGCATGATCATCTAGGCATTACAGGAACAAGGGCAAGTTCAAAGCATTGTGACTGGCAACTTTTCCCAGTTACCTAAAAGAGGAATCTTACAATTTTGTACAACAGAAATGTGAAAGGTAGCATTTGGAAACACTCCGTACCTTCTGAATCTGTGTAGATGTTCCTCCTGTTTTGAAGAAAAGTCTGGTAATACTTTGTTACAAAATGCATCACAAGCTCTGTTCTCCAGTTAAGCACTTGTGTCTTTGTGAGGAATGTTTTTTGCTAAGCACGCGTATCTTTTTCTATTGTATAATTCAATGATAAAAGGCAAAAGGTCAGCAATAAATGCTTAATTCTCTCCTCATGATATCCTCAGATATGAAAATCTTTAGATTAGACAGCCACAATACACTTCTATCCTCTGATTGGAAGCTGTGATGGAATTGTATTTTTATGCAAATCAAAGACATTAACTTTGGAAAAGATATGTAATGAGTCCCTTCTGGGGTTCCAGCAAGTCTTTGAATTCAAATACATTTCAGCTATCGCTTCTCGGCCTTTTGGCTAAGATCAAGTGCAAATACATTTCAGCTGCTATAAATGTTACTAGCTGGCCTGAGTTCCGGAGGGCAGCTCTACAATCCTCATTGACCTGGGGTAAACAAACCACCATCACAACACTTCACGTTGTTTGGGAAATGCCAACCTTTCTACATCTTTGCATCTATTTAGAAATTAAGCTTTTCTTTAAAGCAAAAGTTTCACAAAAGATAAACACCCCATCCTCATGTAGAGCAGCAAAGTGTCTGGTTTTATGCAGCTCACGGTCTCTTTTTACCATGAGCTGGACATTTAGGCACTTCATTGCTGTTTTACTCTTAAGTTATATTGGCAAGCCTCAGTTTATATGTGAATGGGAATATGTTTGGCTATTAAATCCAGTTCTTAAAGAATAGATACACTAAGAATTTCTTCTCTTTTAAAAATTAAAATCCAAATGGGGAGTTGACAATTAAGTAGTTTTGTATTTGATATTACTATCAAGTTATTAAGAAAGGGCATATGATAATGTGTTTTGAGACTTGACCCATGGTGGTTCTTGTATATAAAAGCACTTAACCATTAGAGGTTACTGTGTTATTAAATACATAATTTTAACATGTTCTTAGGGCATTTTAATGATGTGATGAAAACACAAGTATCTAAATGCAATCATTAAGGGCTGGGATATAGCTCAGAGGCACTGTGCCTGTTTCACAAGTGTGAGTTCCCAAGTTCCATCCCTGGGACAAAAAAAAAAAAACAATCTCCATCAGTATAAAATCGAAGCTGATCTCAAACATGCTGACACAATGGAAAATAGGCAAGAAATGGGACATAATTGAAAGATAGGAAAATTAGAAAAATGCATTTAATTATTATTAGTAATAGTACTGTAACAGCAAAGGGAGTTGAAAGTACTTGAGAGAGACGCAGGAACTTGGGTAAAAGAAAGAAGTTTATTCGCTAGCGAAGGTCAGCCATGAGGGAAACGAATCCCACTCAGTTTGACTGACTGACCCCCAATACCAATTTTGCTGCAGTTATATAGAAACGGGGAGGTGACATACTGATTTACAATCTTAGGTTCCACAGAGCTTCATCCAGGTCCTTATCAGTTTCCATGGTTACAAAGAGTTACTAGTAGATTGGTGAGTAGGGGGAGGAGGCTGTGCAAAAGGTGGGGAGGTTACAGTTTACTACATGCAGGTGTGCTGGGAGTTAACAAAGATTTTCTAAGTGGGAGTCATCATCACAAAGCACCTAGAAGGACCAGACTTCACAGGGTAAACAAATGGCTAAGTAAACCTAAGGCTACTGTCATTCACAGTTCTATCTCTGCAGCATACCTAGAGGGAGGGTCCCCCACAGGCTGGCACCAGCTCGAAGCCCAACTATCACCCAACTATCACCAGTGACATTCCTGAAGTCAGGCTTCCCGTGACAGTAGTACTAGTAGTCTTCCTGGAAAGTAGGTGTGAAGTAGATGGGGTTCATATTAAGAAGTATTTTGGTGGCAGACTTAGCTTAAACTTGATGTGTACATGTGCTGCAGTGAGAGGGAAGAAAAAGTCAGTGGCTCCAGTTTTCAAGTTAGGTGTGGAAGGAAGAACATGCTGGGAAGGGACAGAGGAAGTAGGAGATTCACAAATGAGGGGCAAGGCCTTCAGAGAGTAGAAACCCTGGGAATGAGCAAGCACTGAAAGCAATTTCCTTTGTTCACCTGCAGAACATTTATACACAGTTAATGTTCATAATGGCTCTGAGTAGGTGTGGGGATTTAGCTCATTGGTGCTGTGCTTGCATTGCTGCAAGTGCAAGATCGTGAGTTTGATCTCCAGCACCACAAAAAGAAAAACAATAAAACAAAAGCCAGAACAGAATTGCTCTGAGTAAAGACATACATTTATATACACTTTATTCTACCACATGACACTGAAAAAGACAGTGGATATTTGATGTCAACACAGCAGTGTTACACATGTATAATAATTGGCTCTTTTGGTCTTGTATAGCAATGGTAAGAAGGGAGAAATTTCTTTTTTTCCCTTTGCAGGGTAGGTACATAACTCATTTCATTTCTAAGTGTGGCAATGACAAGATGAATAGTGACAATAATGGTAGCTAACACTGAAAACGTCCTGACTTGTGAGGATTTTGCTAATTGAGGTGCCTTATTTAATTTGACCCTCAAAATAGTAGTAGGCTTTATGAATATCACCTTGGCTAGGGTGAAGGAAATGAATGGGGGTTAACTGACTTGTCCAGACTTACACAGCTGGGAGATAGGGAAGGTGGGACTCAAATCAGGAAGCCAGAATGGATAGTTGCCATTATTATGGTTTTATCTTTTCTAACATTTGAATCTTTATTGACACTTTATATATACACATCATGATCACATGCAATATTGTGAATTTGTACCAGTATATGACACAATTTAATTTTCATTTTTTCCCATTCCTTCACCCCCCCACCCCTAAATACATAAGCTTTGTTTCCCCTTTTTTATTACCGTCATATTTTTTCTTCCTCTTGTTACTTATGCTATAAAGAATGGCTGCTATCCTGAAGTTAACCAGCATCAAATGGGGGTGAGGCTATGGAGAAAAAGGAACCTTTCTCTACTGTTGGTGGGAATATAGACTGGTATAGCCTCTATGGAACTCAGTGTGGGGATTCCTCAAAAAGCATGGATTAGAGATTCCATTTGACCCTGTTGTTATTCCCCTGCTAGGTATGTACATGAAAGAATTATAAGATTCATGCCACAGCGACATATATGCACCCATATTCATAGCAGCTCAATTTGTGATAGCTAAATCTTAGAAACAACCCAAATGACCATCAGCTGGAGACTGGATAAAGAAGACGTGATTATTATGATTTTAAATTTAATTATGATAAAGAAAATATTTTTATTTGGAATAGTGTATATTTTCCTGTTAATGAACCATTCATCTATATTTTATAGTATAAGTGGAAAAATTTGCCTGAAGGATATTAAAAGTAATATACCACATTTTGGAAAAATGCCTATAATACAAAAGTCACAATTTGTAGTCTGATTAAAGAAATTATTGAGAAGGAAAAGATCATTTCTAAATGTAGTGACAAGGTGATAGTGTTTCCATTGAATTATTTATGAATCTTGTTTTATTATGTCATGTAGATGGATAAGAAAACCTGATGTAAATGAATATTTTTTATATTTTCACGTGTATTTATATGCAGTGCACACAGTAGAGAAACTGGGCACATCATATTAGAAGGTAATGACATTGCCCAAATATAATAGGTCTAATAGGTCTATCTACTTACTTTCTCTTTCTTTCTTTCTTTCTTTCTTTCTTTCTTTCTTTCTTTCTTTCTTTCTTTCTTTCTTTCTTTCT
>PVIC010051046.1:0-12599 GCA_004025085.1 Thryonomys swinderianus
TCACGTGCATTTTTGTTACTTATGTATTAAGATACTTCTGAAAACAAATGCACAAATGCTCTAGAGTTTGAGAGCTAAACACAGGAAGGCCTGATGAAGTATTTTCCCCTCAGAGCACCCCATGTGCTTCACAAAGCACCTGTACTTTGCAGCCAGCTATAGCAGTCATGGCAAACCCAGGAAGAGGTCACCCATAGCTTTGTATATCCTGTTCTATTAATAAAGGAAATGTAGACTAGGATGCTAGGGATTAGACAAAACTAAATTTCTAAAATACTGTTGAATTGATTTTTATCTGTAAAGCCAACACAGACAGATAGTTAAATTGAACTGCCTCTCACGTTTCAGTGGGATAAAGCCTGCTCTTTCATTTCACACCCACCAAACAGCAGCTCTTAATGGAAAGAAGTCTTTAAAAATCATATTTCTTGAAGCCATGATTTTCAAATACTAGTCCAATGACTGAAGTTCTTGGAGTATATAGCTTTTGACTGAAAACCAGTTTTAGTTTTTTAAAACCAGATTCTGAGCTACACACATTCCCCCACCCCAAAGTCTGATATCGTGCTGCTGAGGTTCTGAGTTCACAGTGCTTGGGCCATGTTGGTATGCTCTAAAGTACAGCAGTGATCTTTAGAGATTATTCACTAGCAAATCAGCTTTGTCATTTTGACAGTGGCAGTGACAAGTTAAACACTGTCCAGCACTGCTGACTCTTTGTGGTGACCTTTCCAACTTCTGTAGTAGTTGTTTTACATTGAATGTCTTCAGTGGTTGGTCGATTATAAAAATTGACTCTTTTAAGCCGAATAACTATATTCAAGTTGGGAATTCTGGCCACTGTACACATAAAGACACTGTTCTGTAAACATTAAAATGTGTATCGAATGATGGAATCATGAAATAGAGAGTCTGAAGTTGAATTTATCAAAACTATAGAGAATATTAAATGTCTGTAATTTCTCAGGCTTACTTTTCTGTGATAATTGAGAGTTACTATTTTTTGCATGTAGTTTATACTACTTGTGGGCATGGTTTTACTGAGACATATAATTTAGCTTCTAATTTCCTAATCATTTTAAGGGTACCAGAGGCAGAAGATACAGTGTTAAGTTTTCTTATAATAAGCTTATTTCAAGTTAATGAAATATGTTAATTCAATGAACAAAAGATATTTTTATGCATCAAGGTAAGATAAAAAAATTTGACAAGAGTGGCCTTTAAACTTTATCCTTAAGTACTACTACTCTTACTCTAGTGCTGTCTTCTAACCTGGTGATCATATATAATAGCAGACTTTTAAATTTCATATCTTTGGCTTCATTCTTCATACATAGTGCCAGTGTCCTGACAAACATGAATTCATATTGCTTATATTTGGTGGGGGTAAATCAAGACCTTCTCAGAGTAACTTCATACTTCCAGTCTAGTCATTTATATGTTTTTGAAAAGTAATGTAGAAAAGAAATCTAAGAGTTAAGTGGTGGGTTTGATATAATGCAAAAGTTCAAAGCATTGTGGAAATATTGTTTTTTCCATTTATTTTATCATATTCTGGGTTTCTACTATGTGCTTCCTGAAGAAATAAGAATGGGTAAATATATCTATCCCTGAAAAGCTCTAGCCAGTGTGGAATATTGTTTATAACTTAGAAAATTTTAGGAAAATAAATAGGTTAATAATGATTTTGGTATATTTATGATTTTTGATAAAAGGCTCCTTTCATGTTTTTGTAAGAATGTCCAGCACAGACACCATAAATATATAAGCTAAGATAATACTGGAAATGTTAGTGAGGATGATGATCATGATAAGGTGATTCTGGATAGAACAGTGATTTGAAAACTAAAGGCTTATGTAAGTAATTCTACAGACAAAATATCAAGGGTTGCTTCTAACAATCTCATTATAAATGGGCTTATGTTTTCCCAATTTTCAGGTAAGGAAATTGAGGCGAACAGAAGCATCAGGTCCAAGTCACAGGTAATAAGTTGCACAGTATAATTCAAATCAGATGGTATAATTACATTAGGTATTCACTCTAATATTCATGCCAAATTTCCAATGCTTAGAGCACCTAGACTTGATAATTATTTGAGCCTTGGAGACAGTTTCAGTGCTCTGTCCACATTTCTTTATTGATTAAAGCCTATATAGCTATGGTATATTTCCCTAATCCTGTCTTTTATCTGTAATGTGGATTTATAGCCTGAGGTTGCCTGTCCTATCCTGTGAACATTAATACATGAACCACTTGAACCACTAGCTAAAGTAAAGATATTAACCCAGAGATAGGGACCACTGAGCATTCTATGATTAGCTTGTTACTTTTAACCAAAAAACAATGTTGTTTGGAGGGTAACAGATGAATCAAAGGATTTAGCCACCACATCTGATTTAAAGATATCACCATTCCTATAAGACAGCATTTAGGGACACAGACAAATAGCCTTTTTTTTTTTTTCTCTGTTTTCCTGATCTTCCTGAATTCAGATTTTTCTAATAAAATCAAGCTAAGTTTGAATCTCTTAGCTCATCAAGTCTCCTGCTGAAGGGAAGGGAAGAACTAAAATGGGGCATTATGTTTGTTCTTCTGTGCTCTTGTCTTTATCTGAGACTCCCCCCGATATTTTATCTCTATGTACTTCCTTCTGTAAGATGTATTGCTTTTTCAGGTCAAGGCTGTATTTCCATTTCCAATTGTTGTTTGCAGGAATTTCTTTGATCAGAATCTTTGAGACTGTGGAAGCTTTAAATGCAATTTGATCTACTTTTAAATATGCCTACAATGATTTTATTGAAAGGATGGATGAATGTATAAATGAGTAAACTGTTGATAATCTCTTCCCTGAAAGTGTATCAGTAAAGTCAAGGTAGTTGAATAACAGCCCCCCCCCACACACACACACACACATTCTAGAGAAGGAGATTTCTTGGTATAGTTATTCTGAGTAACTTGGAAGTTCTGACATTTTAATGCCAAAATAAGTCACAGGCCTCCATATATAAGTTTTAGCCAAGGCTTTGGAATTATTAGTTTCTGAAAATGTAATGCATAGTCTGGCTGAGCCCATTCGGGGCCAGTTTGTTTTGGGGGAAAAAAAAGCCGTCTCATAATGGAGCCCCTGTCTTTGTTTCTTTCATCTATATATTGGTACCAGGGATCAATTCGACCTTGTGCTTGCAAGGCAGGCACAGTGACACTAAACTATATCCCTGGCCCTTATCTACCATTGTAATCTCTAAATCATATGGAAGTCTGCACATTAGTTGGTGATAAAATGACTCAATATTCATTTGTAGAAATGCCATTGTAGAAAAAAATTTAAAAATGGAGTGAGGGGCCAGAGGGTTAGCTCAGTGGTTCCGGCTCCTGCCTCGCAAGTGCAAGGTCCTGAGTTCGATCCCTGGTAACCACAAATAATGCTGGGCGTGGAGACTCACTCCCACCAGCAATCAATACTGCATACCACATGTCACAGTGCCCGGCGTGGTGGCTCAGGCCTGTCATCCCAGCACTCAGGAGGCAGAGACAAGAGGATTGCTGAGTTCGCGGCGGCTTGCCTGGGCTCCATAGTTAGCTCAGGGCCAGCCTGAACTACAAAGCGAGACCGTCTTAAAAAAAAAAAAAAAAAGGAATGAGGTCAAGATTATGTTCTTTCTTTACTTTGTGAATTTGGAAAGTGGTTTAGGCAAGGTGAATAGTAATCTTAGCAAATAGAGCCAGAAGAAAGGGCAAATTAAAAAAAGTTTCTCTTGGTGAGTAGTAGATTTACTCTATGTTTGTGTTTCCAAATCACCATCACTTCTTCACCTGACATCAATTTAATAGAAAAAGAGGAACCAGCATAAAGTGTATATATTCTTTGTAAAATAATCCCCAATTTTAGAAACATTAAAATGCTGGAAAAATAGGAATTAGAGAAATTAAGGTGTTTGTGTTTCTGGAAGAGCATTTTAGAAAATTGCTGACAAACCTAGGAAAAATAAAATTCTATAGGCCTTATATTTTTTTCAGTACACTAATAACTTGGGATGATTGTGCTAGAAGATCTCTTCTAATATATCTTGGTTTTGCACAATTTTGTAAATGTTCTCACTGGAACTTTAATGAGTTACTTATTAAATATATAGGGGTATGTTGATATATACATACTTAATTGTTTCAGACTGAGATGTTACATGAGGTAATGAAATGAAAATAGGCCATTTTACTTCAGAATAAAGTGCCGAAATTAATATATAACATTTGTACTGAATACTTGAAAATGGTTTAAAAAGTTTAGAAGAGGGGCAAATGACTTTATTTTACCATTGAGAGAACATTGACAAAACTTCCACTTCATCGGTAATATATTTGTGTATTCATAGTTAAATATCACCATACTTGTCTGAACTTATATTTTGTTTTGATAATTATATTTGTTTCTTATTAAAAAGCTTTGTAATAGTTGGCAGATTATAGCCAAGAATACATAAATTCACCATTACTTAGAAAATTATTTTTTGGAGAGCCGTATTATTATTTACTCAACAAGTACAAATGAAATTCAGCTTTGAAAGAGAGAAAAAGTACAAAAAAGCTTTCTTGGGATACAATGACCATGTACTTTGTTTTATATTTGTAGGCAAGGTATAGGCTGCCAGTGTTCCACGCTATAGTTCTTTTCATTTGGTGTATACTGTTGTCTAATTCACATGCACTGATTTTTGTATGTATAGCTTTGAAAAATCTTAACTTAGTATTACTTTGTGTATGTGTTCCTGTGGATACACATGAAGGTATGCCATATATTAATTCATAAGGGAAAGTAAATTGTAATATATACATGAAGCAAATGTAATCCATAAGGGCTGGTGTTTTAAAACTAAAATGTGCAATAACAGGATAAGTGAGCTCAATTCTTAACAGATGCTGTGCCATGTTTCATAGTTTATAGCAAGTCTCTTTTTTAAACTTTTGTGTACCATTATACTATCCAATTAGGGCTATTTAATAAAGTACAATATACCAATATCAGCATAATTCTAAGAGAATAAATAAGGGAAACCAAATAAGATACCACATTCCACTATGGATGGAAGTAAGAACTCAAAACAAGAAGCTAAATTGCAGGTGTCGCCTGAGCTTCCCAGGGATGAGTTAAAACATGTGTAAATCCTGAGAACTATCTTCTCTAATTTTTACTATATCCAGAATTCTATCATGTTCATGTGTGTGTTGTGTGTACAAATGCACACTCACATATGCACATCTGTTCGTGCAACACATGTGGTAAGATATAGGAAGTATGACCATCCACTTGGGTGGGATAGTTCGGAGAGTGATATGCTTGGGGGTGTGTGGTGATTTCAGGTAAATAAAGTTCATTCAGAGCCTTGACTCCCATTAAAAGGCTGGTCGAGACCCAGAGTAGGAAACTGAAATGATCATTATGGATCATAATGAATTCTCTGCCTTCCTTCCTCTTCTTATTACTCTTTTTTAGTTACAGGGCAAAAAAAGTCTTTTAAAACAACATGTGGCATAGCACAGTGGCTTTGTGATTTGGTCTTCGAGTCAGCAAACATGGTTTGAGTGCTGGCTCTGGCCAGCCCTACTTTCTCCATAGCAAGTGCTCCTGAGCAAGCTGGATGCTGAAGCTGCCCCCGTTCAGGAGGAGACCGTTCCCACCTATGGGCTACTCACACCACATGCAGGAGGTGGTCATAGAATAACTGGAACAATTCTGGATTTTGTTTTCCTCAGAGGTGTTTACCTGTTCATTAGCTGTTTGGTGGCCCAGAAAATTTTCTGACCATTCATCTTCCTGTCTCGTGGCTTTTGCAGTTACCCCATGAATTACATACTTTCTCTGACTCAACACATAACCTTGGCCCAGGTGCTCTCAGATGCAGCACTAACATGAAAGGCATGTGTTGACTCTGCAGCCATTTTTAGTTCTGTCTGAGACAGGTTGTAGGTTAGCAGGTAAAACATTCTTGACATCTTTAATACCATTTATAGAGACTTTTATAAATAATGGTTGTCAGTTGCTAGTTTTTTCCAAGTACTGAAATTCTAAGTCAAAATAGAATTTGGTAGGTGGCTGCAGGTTACTGTAGGGAAATAAAAACTACATGTTTACTTGCTTTACCTTCAAATGGCTCTTTCATTATTTTGCAGTTTTGACAATTTTGTGTTAATGCTCCACAGACCATGTGGCACCCATGACCTAATCACAGTCAAAGAAAACGTTGATTCTGAGAGTAATTTGCAATAAAGCTCTGGACTGGCATCATGTTCGAAGGAGGAAAGAGTGTAGAGCTTGCACTGAATACGCTCTCTTAAATGGGTTTTGGCACAGTGGGACACAAAGCAAAGCAATGTATGTCCTAGATTTGGGGTAGTGAAGAAGATTTATATTATGAAAGGTTATAGTTTATGAAGAATAGATTTTTAAATGCATATCTGAAGTATACACTTTGATGAGTTTTTACTAATCACACATGCTCTTAAGAACAGATGCTGAGAGCAAAGAATACCAGCACTGAATTCACACCAACAGCACAGATCATACCAGAGAGACTCGGCTGAGCATAAAGATCTTGGAGCTTGTTCTTTTTTTTTTTTTTTTTTTTTTTTTTGACAGGGTCTTGCTTTGTAGTTCAGACTGGTTCTCAGCTCACTGTGTAGCCTAGGCAAGCCTGGAACTCAGCAATCCTCCTGCCTCTGTCTCCCGAGTGCTGGGATTACAGGCTTGAGCCACCACACCTGGCACTGTGGTATGTGGTATTGATTGCTGGTGGGCGTGAGTCACCACGCCCAGCATTGAATGTGGTTACCAGGATGGAACTCAGGGCCTTGGGCTTGCAAGGCAGGCCCTGGAACCACTGAGCTA
The DNA here is from genome assembly GCA_004025085.1 of Thryonomys swinderianus. NCBI lineage: Eukaryota > Metazoa > Chordata > Mammalia > Rodentia > Thryonomyidae > Thryonomys > Thryonomys swinderianus. The sequence goes on from PVIC010051046.1 coordinate 6,882, forward strand.
AATCTCCGGCACATTGGAGCTTGTTCTTTGCAATTAAGCTGCTATTACCCAATCATAGTTGGTTCTTTTTTTTTTTTTCCAGAAGAAGATTGTCATTCCTGTACATTCCTTGTGTTGTTATTTTGCTTCATTTCTTATACTGCAGTTACTTCTGTCTGCGACACTCTGTCAAACTGTGAGTTCACTAAGAAGCAAGGACCCTGCATTAACTTGCAAGAAATTTTAGTCCAAGTCATTGCCTAAATCATATGTCAAGTGCTTCAAAACATGTAAATGTGGTGGCTCACACCTGTAATCCCAGCACTCAGGAGGCAGAGACAGGAGGATTGCTGAGTTTGCAGCGGCTTGCCTGGGCACCATAGTGAGCTCAGGGCCAGCCTGAACTACAAAGCGAGACCCTGTCTCAAAAAAAAAAAAACATGTAAATGCTAAAAAAACATGTAAGTGTCACTTGTATTTTTTCTGCAAGTTCTTTCCCTGTAGTTCTTTGGAAATGGAATGTGGCATAAGCAGAAAATGGTATAACATATGTATTTCATTTTCATTCAGCAAATATTGACTGCTACTTATCAAGAAACACCACAAAGCACTGGGAGGGATTTAAAATGTCTATTACATGGTACTTGCTGAGGCTTAATTCTGAGTCCATTGGAAAGCCCTTAGACAGTTTTGAGCTCAGGAGCAATGGAACCTAACATATAATTATAAAAGTTAATTCTGGCTCCTAGAAGAAATACTAGCCAGGTACGAATGGAAACAGAAAACATCAAGCACTATTGAAAAAGGCCAGATCAGAGTTGGTGGTGGGTTGGACCAGGGGAATAATAGATGAGATGAGAATAATTGGGATACATACAAGGTTTTAATCAAGTGGAAATAGATAATGGACAATAAATAAAGCATAAACATTATAGTCCATGTGAGTTTTTGGGTATTGACTCGCTCCTGTGAAATTTCAAGCAATCTGCTTCTAAAAACTTTGAAACATCCCTTTCATAGTCTCTGATGTTATTTTTTTTTTCCTTCTAGCTTTCCTGCAGCTCTGGTCCAACAAATAGATTTCTTTTTAAAAAGCTTTACTTTTTTTTTTTTTTGAGACAGGGTCTCACTTTGTTCAGGCTGGCCCTGAGCTCACTCTGTAGCCCAGGCGAGCCTCGAACTCAACAGCAATCCTCCTGCCTCTACCTCCCAAGAGCTGGGATTATAGGCGTGAGCCACTGCACCAAGCATTGTGGTATGTGGTATCAGGGATCAAACTTGGGACCTTGTACTTGCCAGGCAGATGCCAGAACCACTGAGCTAAATCCCCCAGTTCAGCTTTACATTTGTTAGAGCAGTTTTAGATTCATAGTAAAATTGAAAGCAAGGTAGAGAGGTTATCCATCTCCTATACCAACACATGCAGAATCTTCTCCAATATCAATACCTTCCACTAATGTAGAACATTCGTTATGACTTGTGAATCCACACTGATACATCACATTCACCTCAAGTTTCTAGCTTATATTAGGGTTCACCATTGGTGGTGTGCATCCTGAGTCTTTGGGAAAATGTCACATGTCATGTATCCATCCATATAAGTATCAGACAGAGATTTTTGCTGCCTTAAAAATTCTCTATGCTCTGTCTCTTACTCTTCCCTCAAACCACAGTCCTTGGCAACTGCTGATTTTTTTCTTACTGTCTCCACAGTTTGCCTTTTCAAAATGTTGTATAATTAGAATTGAATGTTCATGTAGCATCTTCATATTGGTTTATTTCACTTAGTAATATAGATTTAAAGTTATGCTGTGTTTTCATGGCTTGATAGGCCTTTTTTAAAAATACTTAAAAGTTTTCCATTATCGAGCTGTACTGCACTTTATTCATTCACCCACTGGAAAACATATCAGATACACCTGAGTTTGGCAGCTACAAATAAAGCTGCTATGATCCTCATGTGCAGGTTCTTGTATTTTCAGCTCATTTGTATTTATAAGTCTAATAGGTAAATATCAAGGAGAATGACTTGCTGGATGATATAGTAAGAGCCTGTTTAGTTTTGTAAGAAACTTCCAAAATGTCTTCAAAATGGCTATACCATTTTGCCTCCCCATCAGGTATGAAAGAGAATTCCTATTGCCCTACATTTTCACCAGCATTTGATATTATCAGAATTCTGGACTTGGGGCATTCTAACAACTGGTAGCGGATTTTTACTCTTGTTTTAATCTGCATTTTTCTGTGACATATAACATGGATCTTTTTCATGTGACCATTTGCCTTCTCAATACATTCTTTGATCAAGTATCTTTTAAAGTCTTTGAAACATTTTGAAACCAGCTTATTCATTTTATTGTTGATGTGTAAGAGTTTGTTGTGTATATCAGATAACAATTTTTATCAGATGCACATGGCTTTTCATTGTCAGATTTCACACTATCTCTAGACAATTTATATCTGGATTCTCCATAATGAAATGTACTTATTTAGACTTACGGTTGCCTAGAATTTTTTTTTTTTGAAGTGTGGGACCAACCCCTTTCTGCTTAATGGCAAGTTGTTCCAAGAAAATTGTTTACTGAAGATTCACTTAATAGTAATTTTTCTACCTCATATTTGTATTTCTCTGGCTCTTCTCTGAATTATTCTAATTTCTTGCTTAACTCAGTATATAATGGTACAACATTATCCCATATATTCTATGTTACTTTAAATTTGCGAGACCAACCACAAAAAAAGAGTTTTGAGATTATATATCTTTAAGGAAAAAAACCACAGTTTATAACCCCATTTCACGATATTTATTATAGTTTTCAAGCCTCTTAAAAATCTTACAGTAAGAAACTTGTTTGATTCTGTTTACTCAGTATGCCCAAAACTAACCTTACCATAAAATAGAAATTTAACTAACATTCTGCAGAACTAGTTTTCCAGTGATCACACTTTGTGAATGCTTGTTGGAAAGACATTAGTGTGGTAAAAAAAAAAATCTAGAGAAATGAATTCTGATATTGAAGCTGGATTAGCCTGTACAACTGTGGGCAAAACAATACCTTTGTGTTCCAAGGATTCCTTATTTGTAAATGACAGTGACAAGCTCTCCTGAAGTGGCTTTTAGTCTGTCCTTAGTATCTCAATTAAATTTAGAGATGAAACGTGCATAAAAGTACTTTACAAAGTTAAAATAATATAGTTCTAAATCTTACCCTTTGTGTCTGTTCAATCAAGCATTTGCTTCCCATCTCATGTATCTTCTGAAGTAATATTTATTCTTAACCAACCTAGCAATTTTACTGCCACATTCAGTTTCCCTTCCCAGCTGCCTAATTTGTACTTGTTATCCATGGCCAAGCATAGTGAAGCCTCTCTTCCTACAGGAACCCGTCCTTGGTCCTGCTACCTCTCCTCTGTTCCCTGTCACCCTCAGGGAAAATGTGTCCTCTCCCAAGAGTCACCGTGCAAGGGCACAGTTGTCTTCCTTGCCTGGCACTGCGCAGGGGTTCAATTAATACTGAGCTGCATCCTAAATTATTCTGTTTCTAAGGATTGCATCATCCTGTTTTCAATTTTTGGACCACAGTCTTGGGGGGAGGGGCCTCCTTCTTTCATGCTAAGTGTGTTTATCATCAGGATTCCCACAGCGTAATCCTTCACTGACTTTGCTTTGCTTCTGCTTCTGAGAACAAATTGTCCTGTGGTTCAGGGCGCTGCTTGCTTTCTGACCAAGATTTGGACTCTTTCGCTTGCCTCTCATTTCTTCTTTTTCCCCTGGTGACGTCAAACATTAATCAGTAAAAGTAGCTAACTCGCAGAGGCTCTCTTCATTCTCTTTTCCTTTGAATTAATTGCTTCTCACCTTGATTTTTTTTTTTTGCTTCATTTCATTTACTGTGTACATTGACATTTGAAGACTCCCCCAGGAGACAGAGTGCATGGTCTGGCCACTTCTGGAACTTTTAAGAAAGTGCTGACTGTTTAGCTGACTGATCTCTGAAACTACTCTTCTTGCTCACCGTACTTTTTCTCTTATCCTCTAAACCTTGCATAAGATGCCCTACATATATTATACCTCATCTCTTACAGCAGCCCTCTTAAATAGATGTAATCTTCATGTTACGGTGAGTTAGTAGAGATTTGAAATCATCTCTTTGATGACTTTTGCCCAAGTCATCTCTCCCAAGCTAAAATTCTACCTCAGACTCTGTTTCTGTGATGACTTTGTCCTGGTAACGACAAAAGTTATTGTCCCAAGCCCAGTGGTTTACCTAGAACAGTGTTTATGATGCCACCACTGACTGTTCCAAGATTGGAATATTATAACTGTTTATCATGTGCTGCTTTCCTGAGGACTTTTCTAAGTGTTTAGAGTCTTTGTACAGTTTTCTGAGAAACTCAAAAACTTTGGAACACAATCCCCAGCCCATAAAACATTGTAGTTCCTGGTTAAGAGAGAAGGGGTTTGTACAGTTGTAATGGCTAACATAGGCCTGACATAAACTTAAGTGTCCTCTGTCACTGTTCGTATTCCTATCCCAGAAAATTAGGTGGAGTTTAAAAATATGATATGTTAAGACCTGTTCTTTCTGTAGTCTTCCACTCAATAAGTATGAATCCTCAATAAGTATGACTATGTATAGTTCTAGTTCACCTTTGGCCTAAGAATTTTGTACTCTAAAAGACATATGAATTCTCCCTATATTTATATTTAGATATATTCCTATGTAGTAAAAGGTTACTTGAATAAAGATTAAACCCTGGAGTAAACATTTTCAAATATCATGCTTGACTTATAATGTAGATGACATTATTTTATCCCTACTTATTCCTTCAAAAATTGTTTTTCTTTTTTAAAATTTTTTTAAATTGAATTATTTATTGGTACATTTTATATACAGCTCACAATCACACTCATCATTTGTACCAGTATATGACATGAGTTAATTCTCATTTTTACCCATATCTCTACCCACCCTGTAACCTCCCACCCCCTATATACATGTGCTTACTTTTTCTTTTCAAATGATATTTAGTCTTTCCCCTACCATTTTCCCTTTGAATATTTCCTATTTCATAAAATCCATCATACATTCTAGAACTCATTTACATCTATAGGTTCTCAAACCATATCTGTGACCTATTTATTTCACTTATTAGTGTGTCTGCAAGGTGTATACATTTACACATAACTAGAGTATTACGCTGCCATAAAGAACAATAAGTTTGAGTCATTTATGCATCAAGTTTTTTAAGAAAGGAGCTGGACTTACAGGAAATTGTGTAGAATTTAAAAAAGTGAACAGAAAACTGAATCAATAAAAATAACTTTAAAGCTATATTAACAAAGGCTAGAAAAGGATGAGTGAAATGGTGTGATTTTAATTCATAGAAGAGCTAATTTTAGGAGAAAAACAACAGACTGTCCTCTTAGGGTATTCCAGGCAGATCCCAAATTGGCATTAGATGTGTAAGATTTTACTAGAAGAAACAAAGGCTAAAGTCCTAAGTGAGCTGCCTGTGCAAATAAACAAGGCCTTTGGTTAGAGCTATTCGTTTAATTCTGAGTTATGGACTGTTTGTGTAGCCCTCAGATTCACAGAGAGTTCTATCACCCAATGAAATATTAGGAGGTAGGGCAGTTAAAAGTGGTTTTAGGTCATGAAAGTATAATTCACAAATGGGACTAGCATCCTGATGGGATGTGACCATACAATGAGAATCCTGCCATGTGACCATACA
>PVIC010051047.1:0-12616 GCA_004025085.1 Thryonomys swinderianus
AAAAAAAATAAAATAAAATAAAATAAAAGGGGCAGAAAGATGCCAGAAGGTCTCTGATTGCTTTTGCTGTCTTTTGCTGCCATGAACTGTTGCTCCTCTTCCGCCCTCCCTTGGAGGCAACTGACCGTGGATTGAAGCCACTAGGAACTGTAAGCCAAACAGACCTTCCTGCTTTTAACTCTGGGTGTCAGGTATTATGTCTCAGCAAGGAGAGAAAAGTAACTCACACAGAAGGCAAAGAAACAGCACATCAGGCTAAGGAGAAAGAGGAAGAAAGGAGAGGTCAAACAAAGAGGAACAGAACAGGATCTGGTTGGATCAAAAATCATAAAGTAACATTTAATCTTCACGATTTTTGTGGTGAAACTAAAGGATCTTTTCCTGTGGGGCAAAATTTTATTTCAACTTGTATTTTGAAGATTTTCATCCTACTTAAAGAATTTGGACTGTTGTATGGACCCTATTTCTTTTCTCCTTTCTGCCTAAGCATTTCTCAAATCAATTTTATTGTTTATATTGAAAAATTTTCTGAACAACAGCATGAAATGTAAATTGTTCTTAGTGAACAGCTATGCTAATTAACAATAATGAAATGTTTTAACAATAGTGAGAGAACATGAAGGAAGAAGGTGTTTTATGAGAAGAGGCTCCGTTTCAGATGGAGAAAACCCACTATGAACTGAGGAAGACAAAGACTGCAGACTTGAGTCTCTGGACTTTGGGAAAAGACTCGTCTTTCCTGTGTGCAGATTGCCCAGTGCTCCAAATGTAAGCAACAGGAGCTCTCATAAGAGTTTTTTAAAGCAATTATACATTGTATTATAAATATGGATCCATAAATAAAATCTAGAATGAATAGTATGCACATACTGCTGCAAAAATTGTCCTTATGCTTTATAATCATAGCTATCCACATTGCTACCAGACCTATCAGCATCTCTGAGCAACTGCTGTTCTGCATGTTGCATTGAATGGTTGCAATGTTTAAATTTTCATAGTGATTTTTTTCTTGTTTATTTGTTTTGTTTTGTACCTGGAATCTAACTCAGGGCTTTGCACTTGCCAGGCAGGCACTGCACCACCGAGCTCTATCTTTGTCCCTTAGAGTTTCATAGAAATGTAATAATATAGTATGAGTATTTTTATTATTTTCATTAGCATAATTATTTTACAGTTAATTCATATTATAGCATACTTCCACAACTTTTTCTGAATAGCATAGTGCTATATGGACATAGCAGTTTGTGCATTCATTTTTTTTGTCAATGAACGTTATGAACTGAATATTTATGGACCTCCAAAACTGCGTACTTTGACCGCCTCATCCTCCAGTGTAGCTGTATTAGGAAATGGAGACATTAGAGAAATGGAGAGTATGAGGCTTTGTTCCACTAGGACCAGTGATTTTGTAAGAAGAGACATCAGCGACCTTTCTCTACTGGGAAGGAAGATCTGGTGAAAGATGGCCTTCAGTGAGCCAGAGTCATGACAGGAACTGAATAGGTTTGGCCCTGATCTTAGCTTTCTCAGCTATGAGAAGTACATTTGTGTTGCTTAGGCACAAAGCCTGTGGTATTTTATTAGTGGGGCCCTGGAGGATTAACACAATGGACATTTGGATTGTTTACAGGTTTTGCTATTAAAAATCAAAGCTATTACCATCTTTCATGTACAAACAGGGCTGCCATATTTAGCAAATAAAAGTACAAGATACCCAGTTAAATTTGAATTATTTCTAATTATGATGTCTCTGTTCACTGAGGTAAAAAAAAAATAACATTCCATTCTTACTAAAAATGACTTCTTGTTTATATGAAGTAAATTCTAATTGTCTCAGTTATAAACTTCTTTCTTTAATTTTATTTCTCTAAGGATCTTGCCCTATTTAAATGCTCTCTTTTGCATAATTTGCTTATAAAATATCATGAAGTGGTTGTTTATGCTCCATTTACATTGTAAGTAGTTGCATTCATCTTTTGTTCTTTGACCACTGAATATTCATTGAAGATAAAGCACCTTCAACAGTAGTGTTATAAATTTGCATATCAAACTTTCTTCTATAAAATTACCAAATATGAATACTCAAATTTAATTTCTTGTAGTACATTCATCACTCAGTGTTCTTGAAATAACTTTCTACCTTCCTCAGCCTCACATTGCATCTCATGATATAACCTAACAAGAAAATAAAGCCCTCTGCCATTGTTTTTAATTCCCTTTTCCTGCAATATGCCTTGTGATGATTTTATTTGCTTTCAGTTTGGATGAGTATTTAGTAAAGTCTATGGAAAATTATCAAATTCTTCAGGAATAAAATTCATTTTGAAGGCAATCATGCAAAGAAACAGTAATTATTTAGACTTGGAATTCATTTTCCTACTTATAACTAATATTTTGCCTTTTAAAGGCTGACTTGACACTAGATAGATAGATAGATATCTCTATATAATTTTTTTTTCTTTTGCAGTATTGGGAATTGAATTGAAAACTTTTGCACTGAATTACATGCCCGACCTTTTTTTTTTTTTTTTTTTTTTTTTGAGACAGGGTCTTGCTTTGTAGTTCAGGCTGGTCCTGAGCTCACTATGTAGCCCAGGTAAGCCTCAAACTCAGCAATATTCCTGCCTCTGCCTCCTGAGTGCTGGGATTATGGGTGTGAGTCACCAGGCCCAGCACTGTATGTGGTTACCTGGGATAGAACTCAGGACCTTGCGCTTGCAAGGCAGGCGGCGGAACCACTGAGCTAAATCTCTGGCCCAACATGCCCAACCATTTTTAAAATTGTATCATGGGAGACAATGTCTTCTTTAAATCCCAAAGCACCCTAGCTGCTGGAGCGCTGAGATTACAGACATGCCCCACCTCCCCCAGATTTAAACTCTATTTTTCTTAAATTTTTTTGTTCACTACATTGAACAGATTTGTTCAAGTAATGAAGAAATTGAGTAATCCAATTTGTTTTTCTTTCAGTGTGTATAACTGCATTGCTAAAGAGATATTACAAACAGTGTACAATAAATCAATAGCTTTTACTCAATGGATTACTTTTAAAATCAACAAGAACTTCAGGGACATATAGAATTGAAGTAGAATTTCAGTACTTCAAAAAAGTTTCATTCAATTTTTTTAAAAGCAGCCTAATTGAGATTGTTTAATTCAAGAGAAGTTCAGAACGCAAAATGACAACATTACAAATTGACTTAAAACTGTTCAGTTCAAAGTATATAAATAAAATCAGGATAGTATTAAGGACAATTATACCAGTGCCAGAGTAAAGGATGCCAGATGATGTATACAAGAGCTTGAAGGACGGCCCATGCATTCGAGAGAAGCATCCAGCTCTGCTTGAAATTTGGAAAAACATTTGTATTTTGACATTAGTCTCTGTGAAAATCTGCTGTTGTTTTAAAGTTTTTTCTGGAAGAAATTTTACTTCCAATAGACTTATTAAGGAAATTTTTCATGAGAAAAACTGCAAAATCAGAAGGAATTTTTTTCTGCATGGTGATTATTTGTATCCATGATTAGATTATGCTATAAAGGCAAGAAATGATAATTGTTCATTAGAAAAGTTTATTTTGTTATGATATTTGAAAATCTGCTGCTTTTTTAGATTCAGAAAGTACTGGAAGACGCATGTTCAAATAATCATTCACATTTAAAGATTAACAGTGGTGCATGGTTTGGAAGGCAATTATGCCTCCCTCTGTGATTGAATCTTCACCTTAATTTCTCTCCATCAGAATGTTATTTAAATTTCCTTTTGGTCCTAGTTGAGGAAAATCTACATCTCTAATATTTAGTAGATGGTATTCATGGTTTGTACCTGACTTTTCATGGTTTCTGAGATTGAAAGAATTGATGGTTTTCTTCTCTGAATATGCACTGCTCCGGAAACTTAAGATGGGATTTATACTCAGATTTAAGTCCTTCTAAATTCAAAATTACAGAAACTGAACTGTAGAGAACAGCAGTAATAGCAAGAAATGAAAAGGAAACTTAGTTTATTGATCTCATAAGGACATGAACACTCTTGTTACTTGTAATTCTGAACTCATAACTGACTCTTAATGTGTTCAAACCACGGCTTGTGAACTTAAAAACTAAAATCAGTCAATCAATCATTTTGAATTTTAAGCGATTTAAGCATCAACAATTTATATGGTGAAAACAATTGTCTTTGATAACTTCTGTAATTTATTAATATCAAAAGGACATGGACAAGGGATATTTAAGGTATTCTAACAATGTCAATGCAGAGTGCCAGCCTGGAGTCGCTCAGGATGGCACTTAGGTACACTTAGAGTGCCCGAGGACTTTCTGCAAGTCTTCGTGTGGGCAACTGTGTTCTTGATTCTGCTGGGAAGATGGCTTAGTGTTAGGAGTCTAGATAAAATGTAATTCTGTATGTGTTTGTACAAATAGTAAATTTGCTGGGAAATTGATTGTGAATTTGCACTGCCATCAGTCCTGAAAATAGGTTTTGCGTTACTTCATATTCTCTAGAACTCAGTATAGGTAGCACTTTAAGTCTTGGACATTTAAAAATATATGTATTATTTTATTCTCATTTGACTTTGTAATCTATTAATAACAAATGAGATATTGTGGGTGTGTAGGGATGTGGGTAAAAATGAGAATTAACTTGTGTCATATACTGGTACAAATTCCCTAATGTTGTGTGTGATTGTGAGATATACATAAAACGTACCAATAAAGAATTTACTTAAAAAATTAAAGAAATTAAAAAATAGTAAATGAGATGTTGATGTTTTTAATGTTTATTTGTCATCATAATATCTACCTAATCCATCTATTAGTTATTTAATTCTGGTCAAGGGTTTGCTCCCGAAATTTGCTATCTTTATTCAGTATCTGTGCCCTATAAACATCTGTTTTAACATTCTTCATACATGGTGAGTATAGGTTCTTTATTCAACATATAATTTACAAATACCTTTCCCAGTCTGAGAGTTAAATTTTCAGTCTCTCAGCACCATCTTTTAAAAACCAGAAGTTTCAAATTTTCTTACTTGGAAGTCTTTGACAGATTGCAAACATTGTGAAATAGTCAGCACGGCTTTGAGTATCTGCTGCTCACTTGCACACTAACTCAGAAATTTCTGAAGGGCTCCTGTGAAGATGTGTGGCGCTCTCTATGCACAACTCCATTCTTGTAACAGTCCAGGCCCTGATTTTAGATTTCATGTTCTTAAGTAATCTGCTCCAGTTTGGTCTGGCTTCTCCTCTTTGTTCCGGTCCTGGAAATTCTCTAAGAGAATTGAGCTGGCACAGCCATAGGGCTCCTGCCAATTAGGTTTCATTTCTGAAGCAATGGTGGACCTCACTGCTAATTCTAGAGCCTTGGAAACTACCATTCCATTTGTTTTATTTTATTTTTTTCCCTTTGCAATGATAGGACAAATGTGGCTTCTCCTACCATATCTTAGCTCTGTTAAATGAAATTTAATATGAGCATGCTTCTGTACTTTGAGTCCTCATATAAGAAATTGCAACCTAACTTAGTAAGTGAACTACCTGAGAACTTAACTTTGTCTCTTTTTTAAAAATTGAATTCTTTATTGGTACATTTCATATACATCTCACAGGCACACATAACATTGGGGAATTTGTACCAGTATGTGACACAAGTCAATTCTCATTTTTACCCACATCCCTACCCATCCACACCTCCCCACCCCCTATATACACGCTCTTTTCTTTTCTTTCAGAATCATATTTATTCCTTCCACTCATTACATTAACTTTGTCTATTTTTTGTAACAAAGAGCCAGGCCTCAGGCGCCCGATGGGAGCCAAGCTTCTGCCAATCACCAGCAGCCATCTGATCAGACTGTGATCAAACAAGGCGATCAAGCTGTTTACGAACCTCCTTTTCTGTCCATAAATACCGCCTGCCCACGTGTGGAGCACAGTTCTCCCACCAGCTTTGAGTTCTGAGGGATGCCTCATTTGTAAGTCGTTCTTTGTTCAGTTAAACTCTGCTAAATTTAATGTGTCTGAGGTTTTTTATTTTCAGCAGAAATACTGCTTTATGAGGTTCTCAAAAAAATCCAAGGCACATTTCATCAAAAGGCCAAAAGTCTTTCTTTTAACTGGGAGAAAGAGAGAAAGTAGCTAGAAATGCTGTTGGGAAGAAATAGCCATCACCTGGTGATTTCCATTGGATGCAGTCTTCTTGTTTCCTTTTGTTTTCAGCTGTGATTACACAGTGAACTTTTCCCCTTTTTGATCTATTCTATTTACACATAACTTTTTCTGCTGTTTTTATTTTCTGGTATTGATGTTTTGTGAAATAATTTATGTTCCACAGAAGAACATCAGAGCTTAGGTGTTTGTTATGTGGCAGTGAGGCCAGCTTCTTGCTGTCAAGGGCCCCAGAATACTTTGTGACTATTTTGCTGATCAAAACTATCTAAACTGTTTCAAACTTATTCTTATGAAAATATTATATGTGTATTTTAAAAGCCTATTTTCCACAGTTCTTTCAATCAAAACTGAAATCCTAGCACTCGGGAGGCAGAGGCAGGAGGATTGCTGAGTTCGAGGCTTGCCTGGGCTACATAGTGAGCTCAGAGCCAGCTTGAACTACAAAGTGAGATCCTGTCTCAAAAACAAACGAACAAACAAACAAACAAACAAACAAAAAAACTAAAATCCTTAACTCAGTCCTATACATTCTGAATGTCACACTACAAAGGAAACACTACAAGTGACATCAGTTGTTTTATTTGGAGTTTGTAGTCAGATTCACTTTGTTTCCATAGTCACAGACAGACCAGCAGCTCTGTAGACATTACCCTTTTCTTTTTCAAACTAGCAAAGATTATAACATATTCTATCAGTACTCAACGCTATATTATTAAACCATGACTGGCCGTCTTTTCTTGTTAGCAGGAACCCCCACAACTTTTGACCCCATTTCCAACCATAAATTTTATTTATCATATATTCCTTTGCGTTTTGTAAAAGCACAAGTTAATTTTTGAGGTCCTTGATATATATTAAAATCTATGCTTCTGCTTAGCATAGAATTGTAAGTTGGCATTAATTTTCCTTTTGCATTTAGAAAGTAGTCTTTATTATAGTCCTTTGCTATCCCTGATTTCTGGTCTTTTATATCTGGTTATGATAATACTTCTTCATATCTAATGTTCTAAAACTGTGTAGTGATATTTTTTAGTGCTGATCAGTTTAGAAGGGTAGTGGAGCATTCATGAAATTTGCAATATAAAAAGAAATGTATTTCAGTCTTTTGAGAGTTTGTTTTTTATTTTTCTCATAGATTTGTTTTATTTTTATGTCTTTTCCATTTTTAGATTTTTAAATTCATAGACTGCTCTCCTCTATTGATAGTCATTGTTTTGATCTCAGTTTCTTTGGGTTTATATTTTTAAAATATTGCATGAGTTAAAAATATTCTTGCATAAGATCTTTATGGAGATTTCTGTTTTCAGCAATGTTTGTATTTCTTTTCTTTTCTTTCTTTTTTTTTTTTTTGAGACAGGATCTTGCTTTGTAGTTCAGGCTGGCCCTGAGTTCAGCAATCCTCCTGTCTCTGCCTCCCGAGTGCTTGGATGACCGGTGTGAGCCACTATGCCCAGCACTGTGGTATGTGGTGATTGCTGGTGGGTGTGAGTCACCACACCCAGCATTGTATGTGGTTACTGGGATCGAACTCTGGACCTTGCACTTGCGAGGCAGGTGCCGCAACAACTAAGCTAAATCTCTGGCCCAATGTTTGTATTTCTTATTTCACAAAAGTAATACATGTCCATCCTCTAAAGCTGTTTATTATAATTTTTGAAGGACTTTTTCCTTTTCAATCCATCCTATCCTTTGCTTTTGCTTTCAATGTAGACTGTAGGGAGTTTTCTCCTTTTTACTGAGGTTTATATGAGAAAGACCATTTAAGTTTTGCCTATAAAACTGGATCATTTTAAATCTGCATCACAGGCTTATTAAACAAAATAATGTGGGAAAAGTTCATAATAAATGGAATTCTAGGCAAAGAATATTAATAGACAATTCACAGAAGACCTAAATGAAACATTAAGCCCATTTCAAACAATGAAAAATAGGCTTCATTAAATGTATAGTCAGGCAAGTGAAAAAAACAAAACCATGACAGTTGCTTTCTTTTCCCATAAGCTTACCAAACTTGAAAGCTAGTAAGAAAATGAGTGTTCTCCTCTACTATGCTCTACTACAACAGTTCAGATGTAATGACTGATTTCAGAATTTAAAAGCGGTCATAAGTACAATTCTGTCACTTAATATCACTTCTTAGTCATTATTTTTATGTATCCCCATATACATTAGCTTCCACACTACGTGTGATAACTGTACATTAGAAAGAATTAAGCATGCACCAAAAGGCAAAGACTAAAGAAAACAGTACTGTATAAAACTGACAAACTGTCTTTTAAAAATTTTCAATTTTTAAAGCAGTAAGACACTCTTTTACACCTATGGGCTACCTAAAATCTATCAAAAGCAACAAGAAAATGGCAAAACATCTGGCAAAGAAATGTGGAAATAGGAACTCATTTATTGCTTCTGAGGAAGCACACGGCCCAGTCATTTTGAGAAACAGCGGAGCATCTCCTGAGAAAACTGAACACGCTCTTCCCCGTCACTCGGGAGCCAGGATCCTGGCTACTGACTCAAAACGAGTTTGAAACCTATTTTAGCACAAAAACCTGAAAATGTTGATAGTAGCTCTACTCAAATTGCCCGAACTTGGAAGTAAACAACTTGTCCCTCCGTAGATGAAGGTGTCAACATCCTGTGGTGTGTTTGTTCAGTGTCATACTGTTCAGCAGAGAAGGAAATGAGCGAAAAGGCCTCGACATTGGAGAAATCTTAAGAGCGCATTGCTGAGGGAAGTAAGCCATCTGAAGCAGCTGAAAAGCCTGATTCCACTTATGTGATTTCTGGAAAAGGAAATAAGCGTGTGTCCTAAGAGGCTACGGGCAGATGGACGAAGGAAAGAGAAGTGTAGCAAAAGGTATTTTTAGGGGAGCCAAAGTATTCAGAATGACTATGTCAACACACATTTCTCAATATGTGCTGACTTCACAACCCAAAGTGCAGGCCTTAGCGTAAGCATCAGCTTTATTTAATAACAGTGCATCAAGGTTGCTTCAGTAATTTTAACAATGTACCACATTAAATCAAGATATTAGAGAGACAGGAAATAAGAATAGAAAGTGAGGAAGCATGTACAAAATCTGCATGTTCTCAATATTTCTATAAGCATAAAACTGTTCTTTTAATTAATCAAAAATCCCAACAGCTTCATAAGGACCTCCTGACTCCCTTTCGCTTTATGACTGAGGAATTTCTTTCTACAAATTATGTTTGACTATAAAGTGGTATTTCCAGTTTTAGAATGCAGAATGTTGAATCTTCATAGGATAGAAAATGGAGGCTCTACTACATCAGAGAGTGCTTCTATAAGATTCCTTATCTATATCTTATGTAGGTAAAGTCAGTTAGATTTATGAATTGAGTGCAAATATTCCTGAATGTATAATATGCACTGAAAATACACTGACTGGACACACAAACTCAACACAGAGTACTGGACTGGTGTTAACTGGGAAGATGATAGATCTCCAAGTGGCTGCACCAGTCTGCATCCCACCAACAGTGGAGGAGGGGTCCTTTCTCCCTGCAGCCTTGCTAGCCTTTGTTGCTGGTTAATTTTAAGATAGCAGCCGTTCTTTGTGGTGTGACATGGAATCTCAGTATTGTTTTCATACACATCTCTCGAATGACTAGTGAGATCCCACCTGACCCCACTATTCCCCTGCTAGGTATGTACATGAGACAATTAAAAGATTCATATCACATACATGGTCTTTCTTTTTCTTTCCAAATCATAATATATATACATATATATAATATATTGTATTATATTATATATAATATATATAATACAATATATTATATATTATATAATACACTATATAATATATTATATATTATATAATGCAATATATAATATTTAATATACAATATATACTATATATATGTATTTTTAATTTATTTTTTTTGTTTTTTGAGACAAGGTCTTGCTTTGTAGTTCAGGCTGACCCTGAGCTCACTATGTAGCCCAGGCAAGCTTCAAACTCAGCAATCCTCCCGTCTCTGCCTCCCGAGTGCTGGGATTATAGGCATGAGCTACCACACCCGGCCCTACTATATATATATACATTCATGGGTGGAGGGTTGTGGGCTGAGCAGGGATACGGGTAAAACATGAGAATTAACTCATGTCATATACTGGTACAAATTCTCCAATGTTGAGTGTGATTGTGAGCTGTATATAAAATGTACCAATAAAGAATTCAATTAAAAAATATTCATATCACAGCAATGTATATGCATCCATGTTCATAGCAGCTCAGTTTGTGATCGCTAAATCTTGGAAACAACCCAAATGCCCATCTACTGGAGGCTGGATAAAAAGCATGTGGTTTTTCTATAAAATGAGGATTACTCTGCCATAAAACATGGCAAGTTTGAGTCATTTATATTCAAATGGATGTATTGTCAGGACATACTCATAAGTGAAATAAATAGGTCACAGTTCTGTAAATGTCTGTAAATGTTCTGTAAATCTTTTCTCTGGCATGAGAAACTGAAGATAAAAACAAGTTCTAGAGTGTATGGTAGATATTGTGAAATAGAAAATATTCAGAGGGAAATAGGGTGTAAGGGTAAGTAACAGAGGAAGAAAAATATGATGGAATTAAGAGAAGGAAAGAAAGTGTATTTATATAGGGGCGGGGAGTTGTAGGGTGGGTGGGAAATGGGAAAAACAGAATTAAACTGTGTGATATACTGGTACAAACTGACAATATTGTGTGTGATCATGATGTGTATATATAATGTACCAATAAAGAATTAAAAAAAGATACATTTAAAACTATTTAAACTGGGCAATGGCCAGGATTTCCCTAGATAGAACAGCTCAGTGACTCTAGATTCAGGCTTGACTCTTTATATTTCTTTAAAATATAATCATGTAGATGGCTCCAAGTAGCATTTTATATGAAAACTCTGCACCAATCCCCCAATTTATGCACACAAAATTACGCACAATGTAATGACATTATGCCAGCATTGGACTCGATATGTTTTTAGGGAATTGAAATAAAATCCAAAGACAAAAATATTGGCTTGTAAAGCAAGATCCTGTCACACACACACACACACACACACACACACACACACATTTATATATATATATATAAAATCATAAATGATTCTTAAATTATAAAAAATGTTTTAGATTAAATTTGTCACTTTTTACCTGATGATGTATGCTGCTTAATTATCTAAATTAAGAGATAATTTTGCCATACTAATTAAAAAATAAATCCAGACTTCTCTTTAATTTTGATATTTTATTAGATTCTAAAACATCTTAAAGTAGTGATCACTCTGTAGATTAAGAATAAACAAATCATGCTATATCAAATTTTCACCTATGTGAAGTTAATTATATTTTTTGCCAAAAGTGCAATTTTTAGAAATATCTGTGACATTTTTTTTTGATTTTTGTTATTGTCATAAAATTCAACAGCACATTTTTGTTACTAATTGAATTTTCCATGATAAACTAATGTAATTCTTCTGACTGGAGAACTAAAAGAGAACAAGGACGTTTTGCATTCACTTTTATGATGTATTATTCATTATTATACCATTTTTGAATATAACTTTTGGTTATATTTTGTTTCTTATTGTCATATTTCTTTGTACTTCCAAGAAGTGAGCTTTTAGTTATTACCTTGAATTATTATAAAGAATATTGTCTACTTAGACAATATTCATATGCTGATATAAGATTATTCCATTTACTTCACCCATGTACTGCTTTTTTCTCTTAAAACTAATTTTCATTTATCTTGCTTTGAAATCAATCATGAAACTACCATATTCCATGATTTAATGATATTCAAATTGAAGTTTTGTTATAAGCGCATGTGAATCTTACATATCTTACTCAAATGACTCATAATGTATGATCAATAGATGGATGGATAGGTACACAGATAATAATGTGGGTCACAAAATAATATTTGGCTACTAATGTTGACAAGTATTTATAATCATAGAACTTGGGGTTACATTTGTACCACATACAGTGGCATAACACTAGATAGTATTTCTAGGATATGAAATGTGATCAAAATATATTTTAAATGTTCAAGTAAAAATATTTACAGCGGGGCCGGAGGGTTAGCTCAGTGGTTCTGGCACCTGCCTGGCAAGAGCAAGGTCCTGAGTTCAATCCCCGGAAACCACATACAATGCTGGGTGTGGAGACTCACGCCCACCAACAATCAATACCACACACCACAGTGCCAGGTGTGGTGGCTCACGCCTGTCATCCCAGCACTCAGAGGCAGAGATAGGAGGATTGCTGAGTTCGAAGCTTGCCTAGGCTACATAGTGAGCTGAGAGCCAGCCCGAACTACAAAGTGAGACCCTGTCTCAAAAAAAAAAAAAAAATTACAGCGAAAGACATATTAACTTTAATCCCCTTTGAGATATTCCCCTTCTCTCAAAGCATACTTAT
>PVIC010051048.1:0-12595 GCA_004025085.1 Thryonomys swinderianus
CTTTCCAGCAGGTGGCAGTCAAGTGTCGGAGAAAGGAGCTCTTTTATTGACGGAGGAGCGAGGTGGTGGGTGAGTCCTTGGATCTGGCGAGAAGGAATGAGGTTAATGGAGCAAGGTGTACAAGGAAGCAAAGTTAGGGCCTTGCTTAACTGAAGAAGCAGGCAGGAGCAGAGAAATAGGAGGTGTGGAGATGGTGAAGAGCAGGGGATAGAATTTCCTCTTATTTATGCAAATAGTTATCTGGCCCACAGCAAGGTCATGTCTACCTGTCTTGGGTGTCAGTTCCAGATGAGATTTGGTTTAATACACTGACATCAGACTCAGGACAGTCTGCAGTGGATTCAGAACATTCATTCCCAAGATCAACTTCAGTGATGTGGTATTTCACTTACAACTGCAGAGTGTACGAAGTGAGGGAATTTTCACTCTGACAATTGCTGCTGTCATATTAATAGTCACTTTTCTTAGTTCCCTTCTGGGGATTCTACCCCCAAAAGACACAAGCCCCACTGAATGGCAAGGACCACTTCTGGAAAATGAAGAATTTGGAGAGAAATTGCTTTTTGCCTGTAACTTATCTCTGGCTAGAAATCCAGGCCTTAAGCTTCTGTTTCTTTTTCCTACCTTAAAATGTTTCCCTGAAGAAATGATTCACTGCGTTGCACAGCTCTAAGCCCAGCTACCTGAAAGGCTGGGGCAGGAGGATTGTGAGTCCAAGGCCAAGATAGGGCACCACAGCGAGACCCTATCTCAAAAAGCAAAGAAAAATCATGACATAAGGGCTAGAAGCTGGATTTGGAGTCAGGTGTCCGAAGTCCAAATTCTAGCTACTGGCTTCTTTGCGATCTAAGACAAGTCACTAACCTGGAGTCCCGTTGTCATCTGTAAAGTGGGTAGCGTACCCATCTCAATAGATTATTTTGAGAATTAAATGAAAAAATAAAAAAGCAAGTGCCTTGTAAGCCGTTGAAGTACAGAAGACATATAGCGAAGAGGGAGGCGGTGTTCACTACTCTCATACAGCACAGACCCATCGCCTCCCATTTTAAGAAAACCTTGTGCCAAGATCATAAGGACTCCTCCTCAGTGTGAAAGTTTTAAAAAGCACTGTAAGAGTGGCGTGATTTCACATGCACTGGGTAAAGGGCCTCCTGGCCCCCCAGCTACCATCCCTGCGCGGGCCACACTTTGTCCAAGGAGAGATGGTAAACCTAGCAGCAGTCCTTTCCTTCATTATTGGGGAAAAAGAAGAAGAAGGAGTATCCTAACAACAACACTCTTTTTGTTACCAGGTAAAGAGAGCTGCTTTGAGAGAATTGTGTCAAGGTTTGGAAAGAAAGTCACGTATGTAGTGATTGGAGATGGACGAGATGAAGAAATTGCAGCCAAACAGGTAAAGAAGGTGGTTTGCATCGAGCAGTTAGAGAAATAGAGAAGTACAAAAAATATTAGCAATTATTATGCATTAGCTTCCTTTTCTTCTGTTTTCCTTTATAAGTTGATAGATCCTCCTCTACCCATCCTCCTTGCCACTCACGAGTCCTAAAAGCTTCGAGCCCTGCTACAGTTTCCCATCATTAAACCCAAACAGGCCTTGTCACCTGCATGGCCCTCAAGGACATCCTGCTTAACTTCAAAATGGCAAATTATTCTGATTTTTCCAGGCTTCAGATTCTGGAGGGGGAAAAATAAAATGGGAGATGGAAAGTAAATACTTCAGGTGCACAGTAGATTCCCAAGATTTCTGTACTTTTACCATTTTCTAACAAGTTAGTGTTAAAATTTATCTCGTCCGCTTTATTTGATCCTGAAGACTTCATATATTTCTTGGAATAAGTATATGTCAAGAGCACAGTTGCCACTATTTCTCACATTTTAATGTGCGAAGTCCTCGCGCGCACACCTGAAGCCATCTTGTGACACAGCAGAGGAGGCGGCCGGAAGGTGACCCGAAGCGCCTCCAGAGGAAGGGCCGTGACGCGCGGATTAACCTGCCAACCCTCCCTCTCTTCCAGCACAACATGCCTTTCTGGAGGATCACAAACCATGGAGACCTGGTGTCCCTTCACCAGGCTTTGGAGCTGGATTTTCTTTAAGAACTGGAATGCAGAGCCTTCCTTGTGAGCTCCTTCCCACCGGCCCAGGGAGCCAGAGGCCAAAACCAGGGGGGAGCTTGGAGACCCCGCCCCGCCCCTCCCCCTCGCCCCCGCCCCTCCCTGCCCGCTTCTCTCCGTGGAATGCCGGCGAGAACACAATCAGAACCAACGGCTGCAAGTTTTGCTGAGAGTGAGCCGCAGCCCGCTGTTCAGCCTTGTACAGACGCGGGAAACACTTGGGTAGAGACAACAGTAGACATACCGCAACTACAGTGCTTTTAATTCTCCTGTGTTTTGTTTCCAAAAACATGAAGAAAAAAGGAAATTCTTGGGGCCGCGTTGGACTCTTAGTCTAGCGCCAGTCTCTTTGCCAGTGTGACAGGAGAAATGCGGCAGTTTTGTAAGAACATCTCCTGAAGCCTCTGAGATCTCCTTAGCTGTAGAACTACTTTCCAAGGAATGTGTGCATTATTTTTATAGGTAAGGCCTGGTCTCTGAAGCAAGTTTTCCCCCACTTTCCTTTTTCTAGCAAGAAAGGGGCATAGAAGGTTTCTGTGGAAATAGTAAATGGAGCGTTGGAAATACCTCTCTGGCCGCAGCGTCTCCCCGGCTGCTCCCGCGTCCGCTCTCAGATGTTCCCGTAGCCGGCGGCACCGGGCGCCCCCGTGCAGTCCCCTCCTAGAAGCCTCGGTCCCCTTGCCAGCCCCCCACCCACCCTGTAACCGAACCGCGCAGCCCTGGAGACCCCTGCGCTCACACCCTGCGCCTTCCGCTGAGGCTCTTCCTCTGGAGACTGCGTCCCGGGAGGCGGAGGCGGCACCTGCGGCCTGGAGAGGAAGGACTCGGCGCTTAGGGCGCTTAGGGATTCAGGGCTCTGGCTCTTGAGCCAGGAAGCGGGGAAGCACCTTTCCTCCCCGGAGCTCGCCCCGCAGCACCCTTTCCCTCCGGCCCTGGCGGCGTCCCAGCATCTTGTGCGGGTCTCTGCCTGGGAGGGCGCAGACCCTCTAATCAGCTTCGCGTTCCCGTGAGCGCTCGCTCCTTAGGCCCCATTCCACGGTGGCAAGTCAGGAGGTCAGCGGGCCTCCCGATGCAGACGAGGGTCTGGCTGCCCGCCACCCTGTGCGCCGGCCGCGTCCCTCAGGACCGACCTGGGAACCCACCGAGGCCCGCTGGGGAGCCGCGCCCAGCGCCGAGCGCCTCACCCCACAGCGTTGGAGCAGGTCCCTTGGCGACCCCTACCCTGACTGCTGCTCCCCAGACGGCTGCACGCAGCAAGCCCGGTCAGCCAGACAGCGACAGAGGCTGGCAGGCCTTCCTTTCAGGGGTGACGGGGCGCTCTTCCGGGCTCCTAGTTTAATAGAAGTTTGGGGAGGACTGAAGTCTGGCCCTGCGTCACGGGGTCTCCTCTCAGCCCAGTGAGGTGCGGGAAGCGGGGTCCCTGCTGGCCCGAGGGTCCATCTTAGCCCTGAGTGGTGTTACTTTCATGCCCCAGACCTGCCCCCCATTGTCAGTATCCCTGATTCTTGACTTGGACAAAGGCCACTGTTGGCACCGGGCTTGAGGCTTGTGGGCCGCAGGGTGGCACCCGGCACACTTCCCGAACAGCAGGCTCTTCGTTAGAGTACGATGTGGGCTCCTGTTCGGTGGCCTTTTTCCTCTCATCCTGACTTCTCCGCCTGGCTCTTTTCAAAAGGACTTGAACTCTAGCAGGGCTGGTGAAGAGGCTCAGCAGCGCAGCCCGGGCACCTGCGACCTGGCCGCCAGAGGGCCCCGTCGGGCCTGCTGCCCTTCCCCAGGCAGACGGGGAGGAAGCGGAGTGGGCGGGTGGGAGGTGCTGGGCGCCGGGGCTGATGGCGCCGTAGGTCTCTTCAGCGAGGAGAGCCCCTTGCCCAGGGCCCCGTGAGCCCTTCCCCGGCCGCACACGGCTCCCCGAGTGGTCTGGACGTCCTGGAGGCGTCGCGTCCTGCAGAGAGGTAGCTTGACTTTCGAATGTAAAATTGTGCCTTAGTATCACCCTGTTCTGTACCCCTGGGGCAGCTGGTGGTGGCCGGGAGAAGGGGCGCCTCCGCCCCACTTAGATGCCTGTCCGGGCTTTGTTGGACTTGGGGGGTTCCTGCCCTCTGCTCTGCAAGGTGGGAGGCCGGACTAGCCCCCCAGGGACTCCTGCCGTAGCGTGTTCGGTTTACACAGACTCGTCCTCCCCGCTGCCGCTAGAATCTCCTTGGCAAACTGCAGCCGCGGCGCGTGGGCTGGGACGCTCCCTGCCCCGAGCAGTGTCGGTGGCGCGAAGGTCGGAGCCGAGGCACAGCGGCGCCCCCACGGGAGAGCCGAGGTCTGGGCCAGGTGGTGGGAGCTGGGCTTCCTCTCGCTGTCCACTTCCCCAGGGGCGCAGCCGGGCCCGTGAGCCACAGGAGGGAAGACCTAGTTTCCAGTCCCCGCCGGCGTCGGCCCCTTCCTGCTCTGCCAGCCCCCAGCCGGGTTCCCTAGCGAGTTCGTCCCTGGTGCACTGACCGAGCCCTGCGGGAAGGCCGCTCCTCCAGGCATTTCTCCCTCTGGACTTCAGATGCCTCTGGGTAGGAGAAGGCATTGATTGGGTTGGTATATTTATGTGACTGCGGGCATTCGTGGCTGTGGAATCCTTGACCATAATGTTATATGTAATGGGAACTATCTTATAAACTTGAAAAAAATAAAGTTTTTATTTTCTATACAGTTTCTTTCCTGTTGTCTTTTCTGAATAGATCGGTCCCACTGCCCAACCTGTGGAGGGTCCTGATCAGGGCTTCAAAAGGATTGTGAAGAGATTTTTTTTAGAAAGATGTTACCCTTTCGGTAATGGATCATTAAACACTCCACCCAAAAAGTAAAGCTAACCATTTGATATAAATATATATGGGAAAATGAAAGAAATATATTTATGAGGGAGCATCTATTTCTGAATTGTTTTCTAAGACATTGCTTTTTAAGATTTAGAACCAAAGAGATTTTATTTGCTGTCAATGTGCTGAACTTTAAAAAGAAGTCAATACTTGCTGTGCTGAGCTTAAAAAAAAGCAATAAAACTGACAAACTGATACCAAGCCTCCTTCCATCTGGCCTGATTTCACTGTCACTTCAGCTACTTTTTATAAGGTAATTATATCCTCTGAGACAATGAAAATGAGGGGTTTTAATGCTGGCGACAGTCTCCTCAGTTCAAGCCGCCGTGGCACCCAGGTTCCGCTCCGTGTCCCATCTCAGGCCACAGAGCCGGCACCGCTGCCGCAGCTCCCCAGCGTTTCTCAGGGAGCCTTCCGGTTGCCACTGCCCTCCTGAGAAGGCCTCGCCCGCCTCCCAGGGCCCACCCCCATCTGGTACCCTCGGGGTTTATGCGCTCTGCTTACTGTGTCTCCACCAAATGAACTGACTCCCTGACCCCCATCCCAGTGGTGACCGGAAACCTCTCGTCTCCTGACATCCATGTAGAAAGGCCTGTATCCTGGTGCCCAGGGCCACCCGCACTCACAGGTGGGGCTTTCTGGAGGTGGCTGGATCTAAGGTATGTGGATGTGGGTTAAGGGGGCATAAATACGATTAAAGCTTTAATAACTGGGTCAGTCCACTGACTGGCTTGGAGCAGTTCTGGGTGTGGATAATGAGAAGCCCCACCCCTGCACGGGGTAAAAGGGAAGGGGAGACTTGCCTCCTACCTGCCGTGCTATGCACTGTTTATCCTCTACCCCTGCCCTGGAGACAGCCGCCTAGGGACCAAAACCTCTACGAACGACTTGGAAAACGAGCCTGAAAAACCCACACCTGAGGCAGCCTGCATATCTGCTTCGAGGGCCTTGACTGAGGTCAGAAACTCCATGCCCCGACCTCCTCCCCAGAGTGCTAGTAGGTTTTGTTCAATGACAGACTGTTTAAAGGATTTCATGAGTTTTTAATAACAACCTTATAATACTGTTAAACGTACCACATGTGTCCTCCCTTGCTGTGACACAGTCTTCATCTAACGTGGACTGAGGTAGCAGGTGCACCAGCTGAAGAATAAAATACTCCACGGGCTGCACGTGGCCCAGACCACAGGTCCACAAGGCACTTGGTTCAAAGGCAGCCCCTGGAGACAGGCGCAGAGCCGGGCCGGCTGCAGAGACCCGGGAGGGGCTGACAGGTATCCCAGAGTTGGGTGTCCTCGCCTCCGGCCTCTGCACTCCTACCCACGGTTGGTTTATCAGGTAGAAGACGAAGCTAGAGTCACAGCTGGTCCCCGAGTTACAATGCTGGACCGGGGATTTAGCTCAAGTGGGACCGTGTCTACCTTAGAGGCACAAGGCCCGAGTATGATCCCCGGTGCAAAACAAAACAAAACAAAGTTACAATGCTGTTCATGGCACATAAAGTGCTTTCAGTAAACATTTGTTGAATAAATTAAATGAATGGGGTGAGGCAAAGAACCTGGAAAAGCCCTGGGACCTTTTAGCCTGGGATGGAGGAACCGAGAGCTGGTACAGCATTTCCACCACGTGTGAAGTGGCTACGGTGGCAAAAATACCAAAAATGAGAAGGCGACCACCTAACCACCTGCACCGGCTGAGGAGAAAAGAGGTCCTCTTTCCTGCCAACGTGGCTTGTACATACTCAGCGCCCAACCCTACGGGCCAGCCCATCTTGTTCACATGGGGAACCCCTGGCCGCTGGGTCTACACTGCCTAGAGGACCCCATTCACCTCCCCCTTATCTGGAAAACCACCCCCATCCTTAGCTTTCGGGAAAAAGCTCCAAGCCAACTGAGCCGCGCGCCTGTTCCAAAGCAGCCGATGACTTTCACAGGGAAAGAGACTCCGGGACCCATCCACCTGGGTTCCAACCACAGGACCGGGCTCCCAGCAGCAGCTAGGGTGCAGCCAGCGGTAGTAGCCCAGGCGCAGAGCCAGACCCCCGAGGAAGCAGATGCCTCCCGCAGCCACCAGCACGGGTAACGGGAGCTCACTGGGCAGCCAGGGGCTGTAAGTCACCCAGGTGACCAGCAGCAGAACACTGTCACTCAGGAGGAATGCCAGGTGGATGGTGGCCCGGCCTCGGGTGTGGCCCTCAGACACGTTGAACCAGGAGAAATAGAGGATGGTGGCCACCGTTGCCCGGTACAGCCACTCAGAACCAGGGTCCGGCATGAAGTCTGTCCGCTGCAGCCAGACCCAGAGCAGCAGCACCAGCCACAGGCCCAGGAAGTGCAAGGCCACGTACTGGGGGAAGAGGGCTGAGAACAGTGCCACGGCCAGGAGTCGGGGGCACAGCAGCAGCAGGTTCCACAGGAAGTAGATGGCAGACGCGGGCAGGCCCAGGCGGGGCTTGGAGGGCAGGCAGGCGCGCAGGGCCCGGTGGTAGTCCAGCAGCGCCCACGAGATGCTCACCACAGACGTGCAGACGCCGAACCCTACGAGGAGCAAGAGGAAACAGGTGGGCCAGGGGCAGCCTGCCTGGCCACCCGGGCCTCCCAGGGACCTTCGGGGTCCCCCGCGCCACCGTGACGTAGGTATTAGGATGCCCCGTGTGGAGCAGAGGACAAAAGCAGGGGACACTCCGTGAGTTCACACAACCTACAAAACACAGCAGGGATTCAAGTACGGGGCCCACCCTGCCCTGCGGCGCTTCACAGGTGCCACCCTGTGGCATCTACCGGGATGAGAGCGCGTGTTACTCGGAGTCACCCGGCATCCGAAACCCCAAGGCCCAAGCACCTTGTAGGACCCCACGATCTCTCCTCTCCCAGAAGAGCCCAAGCCTTTCTCAACCTGAGACTCAGCAGAATCACTTCATCCTGGTCGGAAAGGGGGGCAGGACACTCCGAGCCCTGCGGGGCAGGAGGGATGTCCCTGCGCGGCGGTTCCCCCGCGTGCCACTCCCCTCCACGCATGACCCAGGCACAGGTCTGATTTTTCAAGGAGTTTACGCCTGGGGTCTTCCAGCCCCTCCGAGGCGGAAGGCGAGGGAGCAGGGGTGTCTAGAACACTTCTTCCTCTGCTCCCTTCTACCTCTCTCATTCAACAGAGGCTGACGGGGTACTCTTCTGTGCCCAGAACTCACTGCAGACTGGCATCAGATCAACAGCCACCACTCTATCCCCTGCACTAGGTCCGATGTCCTCTCCGGCCTGCCCAGCATGCCACATTCTCAGACCTTACAAGCTCTGCCCAGGGCACACGGCCCACTTCCCAGGCTGACTCTGTCTCACCCCACAAGCCCCAGCCTGAATCCCAGGGTCACCTGTCCCGGCCACTCCACAACCGCTGTGCTGTGTCAAGTGTCGCTGTAATATCCAAACCACCTCTGCCTGGAGTCTTATTATACAGTTAAAAGTACAGTACGTATTTCTTTATCTCTGAGCTTCTAGAGTTGGAAACTGATTCTGCTCATCTGGCAGCCCAGTACCTGGCACATAATAAATGTGTGCTAAATAGGAAGCAGAAAAATCTGTTTCATTCCACACAACATATTGTATAGTCTGTCTCCAGTTGGCCCTAGTCCTAGAAATTTACCACCTTCAGACAGATAAATGAGAATATGTGAATGCTGGGCATGGCCTGTAATTCCAGCACTCAGGAGGCTGAGGCAGGAAGATCACCAGGAGACCAGCCTGGGATACACACTGAGACCATGTCTCAAAGAACAAGAGCTAAAACCCAGAACAAAACAAAACAGAAAAGAATACATGAGTGCTGAGTGGCCCAAGGTAAGTCACTTCACCTGTTTGCACCTCTTTCCTCTAGAGGCCTACAGGAGGCCGAGAGAAGCTCCTGGTCTCCGAATTAGCTGTGACATGAAGTCCTACCGTGGCCTCTGGATGGCTCTGGGAGCTTGGACAAGTCACTCTCATTTTATAAGAATCCCTTCCAAGGCTCCTCACAGCGCAAACTTCTCTCCTGGTCTACGAGGCTCTGCCAACTTCTGCCTCTGCCTCTCCCTCTTCTGATCACTCAGCACACTTAGTGTAAATCCTTGTTTTACGAGCTTATCATGCAGGTAGGGCACAGGCTCTGTGTATCTTATTCACTACACAGTGGCAGGCACAGAAGATCCTCGCAATAAAGTCCTTGAGTGTATAAAGGCGCTCAACAAATTGCTTATGGACCAACAGTTGCCTATTAGTATCAGGTACCTCGCGTCCTTCATCCATTATGTCAAAACAGTAAAGATTATAAGTAAGATTATGAAAAAAAATTATTATGAAACTAAGAGGGAGGGTGTGGCAAGTGGGTGCTAGGAAGTCTGAAAATATTCAAGAGTATTTTATATGCATGGACAAATCTACCAGAATGAAAGCCATTTGTCTACTTACCAAAAAAGAAAGCAGGGAAAAAAACTTATTAGGTAGCAGGCACTGGGCCTTATATGCATCCTCCCACTTAATCCTTTCATCACCCCTAGAAGGTCG
This sequence comes from Thryonomys swinderianus, assembly GCA_004025085.1. Lineage (NCBI taxonomy): Eukaryota > Metazoa > Chordata > Mammalia > Rodentia > Thryonomyidae > Thryonomys > Thryonomys swinderianus. The sequence continues at coordinate 9,511 of PVIC010051048.1, forward strand.
TAACTGTTATATCTGTTTTTCAGATAAGAACAAAGTTATTCAATTTTTTGAGTCTTTGTGTCTTTCTTTTCTTTTTTTAAGACAGATCTGTGTAGTTCAGATTGGTCTTGAATTTACTATGTAGCCCAGGCTGGCCTGAAACTCAGGGTGACCCCCCTGCCTCAGCCTCCTGGCTGCTGGGATTACAGGCGTACTGAGTCATCTTTAAGAGGCTGAGTGTTTCCCCAAACTCATGCCGTTCACCAGGATTTTCAATCTGAACCCTCTCCTCCCTAAAGGTTAGTCTCCTATATTCTCAGGAGCCTAACAAAAGGGTGAAAACACTAGACACAGGAAGGAAACTGCCAAGCCAGCAGAAGGGGCCAGCTCCTGGCCGAGCACTCACACTGGTAGTTCTCAGCCCGGCCACTCTGCGCCATGATGGCCAGCACCAGTGTGAGCTGTGGCGCCGTCTCCAAGAAGGTCTCAAAGAGCCGCAGCATGCTGATGTCCAAGGAGAGGAAGTCGGCATAGGCCAAGTCGAACTCAGAGGGTGTCTCCTGCTGCCACACCAACAGCCCCTGCTGCAGCCCCTTCAGGCACCTAGACACACACAAAAGCCCACAGGGTAGGATGAGTGTCCTGTGCGGCCTCTGGTTTCCCACCCATCTAGTCTAGGAGAACAGGCTCCAGCGCTAGCTTATCACATACATGCTCAGGGGCCCAGGAAAGTCCCTAACCTCTCTGAACCTGTCTCCTCACCTGTAAAACAGGGATAAATACAACTTCTGTGGGGCAGCTGTTCGGAGCAATTCTAGGTAATTTGGGGGAAAAAATCATTTCACAATTAAATTATGAGTAGGCCTAGTCTTCCTGCCCACTGGCCAGCTATGGCATGTCAAGACAACTCAATTTTGCCTGCAGTTGCAGCTAAAAGCTCATGATCCTATGATGCTGTGATGCACCTGGGCAGGATTATACCAGCTGAAGACATCCTAGAGAGGAACAAATTCCTAATCTGCATACATTCCTCATTGTTCTAGAATTATCACCACTGCTCTCAGTGATATTACTCCCAGTGCACCAAATAAAGGTGCACCAAGCTCAGGATCTTTCTTCTCTGCAGCTGAGGCCTGGCTAGCTCAGTCAGTAGAGCAAGGGCCTCTTAATCCCAGGGTTGTGGGTCTGATCCCCACACTGGGCACCAAATGTAGAGGACAAGGAAAGGGGATGTTACAAGAACACCTGCACTGAGTCCTAGTCCCCTGTGAGCCACGACAGTGGCAGGCCAATCAGTGAATTAAGACAGAAAATGAGACTTAGAAAGGCTCAGCTTTGGGCCTGATCAATGCTGCTCTGAGCAGCAAAGACAAAAGACCCTGAGTTAATTACAATTTAATCGTCAAATGATTTTTCCTCAAAATTATGTAGAATTTCTCTCAACAGGCAGCCACTATCCCAAGCCCTGCACAGACCTTGTTTTGTTTACTCCTCACAAAAGCTTCATTGATAGAAGGGGAAAAGCATCAAGAAGTGAACAAGTCAGGGAATCAGGGTTGGACTCAAACCTTTGAATGCAGTATGCTGTCAAGTTTGTTCAAAGTGGTTCTCACTTGTCCTATGTGTAAGAATCTCCTGGGATCCCACGGGCAAAGGCACAATGAGCAAGGACAAGCAGGGGGCAGTGTGCTTTAGCCTGAAGAGCACGCTGGCCATGCCCAGGAGGCAGGATCAGCGAGGTCAGAGGGAAGCAGGGATTCCACTCAGCAGGCTGCTGAACAGCCCTGGGGAAAAGGAGGAAAACTTGTTCCGGAGAGGTGGGACAGACTAGCAGAGACTTGAGGGAGTCCAAAAGAGGCCGTGTGGAGCCACAAGCGTTGAGTGGGTGTGTGGAGGTGGCACTGAGGTCTTCCCCACCTGGAGCAGATCTCACTGGGCACAATCAGCACCTGTTGACTGTTGCTGCTCTGCCTATCAACACAAAGGAACAGAGGCTTCCGACTCCCAATATCCCAACAGTAGCCCCACTTTAACCTCGTCATGGGCAGGCACAGGGAGGCTGTTTTCAAATCTAACCCCGGACAAAAACAGGAGGACCCATGAGGCAGCCAGGAAGACAGGGCGCAAGACCTGCCCAGGACTGTCTGAACTGCCCTTCAGACCCACCCGGGTTTGACCCGAGTCTCAGTGTCCCTCAGGCAAAACTGCTACATTGTAATCTCCTCTCCCCACACACAACCAACTGGATACTCCAGGCAGCTTTGTCACATCTGGAGAGAATTCATAAAAAAAGGGTTCCAAGGGGCCGGAGGATTAGTTCAGTGGTTCTGGTGCCTGCCTCGCAAGCACAAGGTCCTGAGTTTGATCCCCGGAAACCACATACAATGCTGGGCGTGGAGACTCATGTCCACCAACAATCAATACCGCATACCACAATGCCGGGTGTGGTGGCTCACGCCTGTCATCCCAGCACTCGGGAGGCAGAGACAGGAGGATTGCTGAGTTCGAAGCTTGCCTGGGCTCCATAGTGAGCTCAGAGCCAGCCTTAACTACGAAGTGAGACCCTGTCTCAAAAAAAAAAAAAAAAAGGGTTCCAAGGGGCTGGGGATTTATTTAGCTCAAGTGGTACCACACCAACCTTGGATGTACAAGGGCCCGAGTTTGATCCCCAGTACCGTAAGAAAAAAAAAAAGGGGGGTTCCAGAGCAGACTCTGGCTCCAGGCACACCCACCCAGACCACACAATGATGTCCTGACTATCTTGTGATTCAGACTCCCTAGTTTCAGTTTCTCCTGCTCAAAATATCCCCATCACTTCAAACACACTTAAGTTGTCTCCATCTTTCTGGGCGCCCAGACAGTTCTGAAAAGAAACACAGCCCACTGCATCTTCCAAAACACTGTCTGTGCGGGCCGGAGGGTTAGCTCAGTGGTTCTGGCGCCTGCCTCGCAAGCGTAAGGACCTGAGTTCGATCCCCGGTTACCACATATAATGCTGGGCGTGGTGGCTCACGCCTGTAATCCCAGCACTCGGGAGGCAGAGACGGGAGGATTGCTGAGTTCGCGGCGGCTTGCCTGGGCACCATAGTGAGCTCAGGGCCAGCCT
>PVIC010051050.1:0-12741 GCA_004025085.1 Thryonomys swinderianus
ATTAAGAACATTTTGCAATAGTAACACAAATTATTGTTAGATTTCTATATATATGGGTTCAGACATAACACAGGATAAATGTGATGCTAGTTATATATTAAAATTGGGAAACTTGTTTTGAAAATTAATGTTTATAAATAAAATTAAATTAAATAATTGTATTATTTATTAAATATAATTATTTCTAATTATACTACCTGACAATGAATATTTTAAAGAGTAACTTTGAAAACACATGAAGTTGTGATTTGAAAAACTCAAATTTCAGTCATTTCACCCACAGGTATGTCTTCTTTTTAATATTATAAATCAACTTCAAGGAAGATAGCGGAATGGTGAACAATAGACGCTGGCATATAGCAACATGAGGAAGAAAAGAAGGAAAGTGGGTCTTCAGGACCGAGCAGTGATCTGAAGTGAAAACTGAAGCCCATCGGGAGGCTGGAGAGAGAGACTTTAGCACAGAAGGATGCGGCAAGTGACGCTTTCTTCCTAAACCCTGACTCACTGCGCGGGAGGGTCAGCCGGAACCTCCACATCACCTGACCGCTGGCAATCCCGGGGCCTCGGCAGAGACACACACACGGAAAGCAGCCCTGGACACAAAGACTGCAGTGCGTCTTCGGGCTCAGATGTCCCAGGAGAGGGCAACTGGCCGGTAGCTATCTTAGAAAGGGCCAACTGAGCTCAGAACTCAGAGCAGCTGCAGGTGGACTCTAGCAGCTTTGAGGTGGAACCAACTTCAAGGCAGCAGGAGGCACATACGATATTGCACGCTGGTTGACTCAGATTCCAGCCTCACAAACAGAAAACAGCATGAACTTCAGGGGAAACTAAAGTTGTAGGCTTGCTGGAAATATCCACCACCCCGTTGTAAATCTATGGCTGAGTTGCTGGGATCAATCAACATGGATCTGGGCTATTTGCCTCTTCTGTATAGCAGGGACCCCAGAGACACACCGTGAAGGAGACATTTTGTTTTTGTCTTTTCTTCTTTTTTCCCCTCCCTTCTTTTTCTCCATTTTTTCTTTTTCTTTTTTTTCTTTTTTCTTGATTGTTTATACTTATGTAAGTGTGAACATTGTTTCTAGTTTTGTTGTTGTTCTCTTCTGTTCCTGTTTTTATTTCTTCCTTCTGTTTTCCTCTGGTCTTCACCAGTTTCCCAAAATTCATGTAAACTTCATTTGTCTCTAGCCTTATGTTTAACTTCTCATCTATTTTTCTCCTTTCCCCCTCTAACTCCTTTTAAATTTTTCCCCAGAGGGTAAATCACCACATGGAGGGCATATTTATTGTATACAATTTTCTGGCTTGCCTTAGATTTTGTTAGATAAACACAAATCTAGTTTATATGAGTAAAGGTGGCAAACGAATAGCTACCAGTTTGTTGTTTTCTAAGATGTGTTTGATGCTATTGTTGTTGCTGATTGTACTATGTTAGCCAAAGTGACATAATTGTTCTAATCAGTCATTCTTCCTGGTATGCCAAAACTAAGATTGCTTAAGGGTCATAAACAATCTCTAAACCAGTGCCAAAAAAGTAGGGACTGAATCAAGAGACTATAAAAATTTTAAATAAACCATTATCAGTTAATGAAATGGAAGAGGTAATTAAAAACCTACCAGTCAGGAGTGGTGATGCAAACCTGTAATCCCAGCACTCAGGAAGCAGAGCCAGGAGCACCATCATGGGTTCAGGGCCAGCCTGGGGTAGTGAGTTCATGATCAGCCTGAACTACAAAGCAAGACCCTGTCTCAAACAACAACAACAACAAAACACCCTACCAACAAAGAAAAGCCCAGTCTCTAATGGATTCACTGTTGAATTCTAAAGAAACTTGAAGGAGCCCTGATGCCACTACTTCTGAAACTCTTTAATGATATTGAAAGGGAGGCGTACTACCAAATTCATTCCTGCAAGCAAGCCTGATACCAATGTTGTGGGAAAACTCTCCCAAAATACAACTCATTCAGGCTGATCCAGGAGAAAGGACAACACACCAAAGATCCATGGAGGCAAACCAAAAGTAAAAAGCTTTTATTCTTAACACTAGCAGGTCAGCCTGTGTTAACAGCTGAGATGACTAACCCTGTGTCAACGTTAGGCAGGGGTAGTTACACACTTTGGGAAGAGCAAAGATATTTGGTATCTTTTTATTGGTTACAAGTTTGAATATACAGGCTCAGTCAACTCACTGGCTCATTCAGCCACACAAGTGATATACTCATTGGTTAGTTTCAGTCAATTGAGAATTAGCAATAAAATCATTTTTAAAAAAGAATTAGCTGCATTCAATGGGAAGGAAGAAGTAACAAAACTATTTCACGAACAAAGACATTCCTGAGCTGTCTGTAGCAAGACCAGGCTAGTCTAAGCATGCCCTTGGAAAACGCCCTGCAGTAAGGCCAGCTTTAGATGCAGGGAGATGATGTTTCCCTTTCACCAAAATCAGAGAAAGGTCAATCAAAAGAGAACTATGAGCCAATCTTTCTAGTGAATATAGGTGTAGAAAATCCTCAAGATGATACTAGCAAACAGAATGCAGCAAATCATCAAGGTTATGCATCATGACCAAGTAGGATTTATTCCAGGGATGCAGGGATGGTTCAAAATATGCTAATTAATAAATGCAATACACCATATTAACAGAACCAAGAAAAATACCATATCATCTCAACAGATGTAGAAATTTTTGACAAAGTCCAACACCCATTCATAATAAAAATCCTACAGAAAATTGGAATACATGATCTTTGTCTCAATCTGATTAAAGCTACCTATGACAGGGCCAAAGATTTAGCTCAGTGGTTCTGCCACCTGCCTAGCATGTGCAAAGTCCTGAGTTTGATCCCTGGTAACCATATACAACAACACTGGGCATGGTGACTCACACCCAACTAGCAATCAGTACCACATACCACAGTGCCAGGTATGGTGGCTCCCACCTGTAATCCCATAACCCAGGGGCAGAGGCAGGAAGATTGCTGAGTTAAAGGCTTGTCTGGGCTACATAGTGACCTCAAGGCAGGCCTGAACTACATAGTGAGACCCTGTCTCAAAAAAAAAAAAAAAGCTATCTGTGACAAATGAACAGTCAGCATCACACTAAATGCACAAAAACTGAGAACTTTCATTCTAAATTAAGAAAAAGACAAATACTCTTATTCAGTATAGTTGTAGAAACATTAGTCATACCAATTATACAAGAGAAAGAAATAAAAGTTTAAAACGGAAGAAGTTAAATTGCCATTATTTGGGGATGACATGATACTCAATGTAGAAGACCCCCCAAACACCAGCAAAAGCTCCTAGATTTAATGACCAAATTCAGTAGCATAGCTCAGTATCAACATTCAAAAACCAGTAGTAGCAGGCTGGGAATATAACTCAGTGGTGCCACACCTGCCTGGGAAGTACCAAATCCTGAGTTCAGTTCCTAGTGTTGAAGCAAAGGGAATTTGGAGGTACTTGAGAGAGATGCAGATTTTGGGTAAAGAAAAGAGGACTTTATCTGCTAGCAAGGATTAGCCATGAGTCCCTTTTCAGTTTGACTGACTGCCCTTTTCAGTTTTTTAGCCAGTTTTATAGGTAATGGGGAGGGGTAACAATTGATTTAAGACCACCCGCCCCACTCACATACCTGCAGCTAGGGTAGCTGGACCTTATCAGGGCTTAGTTAGTTACCATGGTTACAGTAGGTCACCTTTGCAGGAAGTAGCAGTTTTAACAGAGAAATCTATGAGGAGAGGGGGAAGGGAGCAGGTGAGTCATTTTTGATAACAAGCAGGGGTATTGTATGGTGGGAAGGAAGGCAAGAACCAGATTCCAAGGAAACAGTGGTTTAACAACATTAGCAAAATGAAGCGGTGATGGGAACAGAGCTCTATAAAGTAAAATAAGCAGCTTTACAAGGCAGAGGCTATTTACAACAATTAACCATGTTAGACTAAGACAATTCTCTATTTCTGTGACATATTTAGAAGGCACCAGCCAAGGCAAGGTGCCAGCCTCTCTTGCAAATGCAAGGTTCTCAGTTCAACCCCCAGTACCAAAAGAAAGAAAGAGAAAGAGATAAAGAGAGAGAGAGGGAGAAAGCAGAGATGGAAGAGGATATCAGAAAATGGAAAGACATCCCTTGTTCTTGGTAGGAAGAATTAATGTAGTGAAAACAGCCATACTTCCAAAACTCTTAAACAGATTGAAGGCAATCCTGATCAAAATACCAATACCGTATCTTACAGAATTATAGAAATGATCCTAAGACTCATTTGGATCCTGGAGAGACCTTGAATAGCATAAGCAGTGCTAGACAACATAGGCAACCACTGACTTGAAATTATAATAACAAAATTGCCATGATAAATATGCCATGATAAGTGCCAGGTGTGGTGGCTCATGCCTGTAATCCCAGCACTCGGGAGGCAGAGACAGGAGGATTGCTGAGTTCGAGGTTTGCATGGGCTACATAGTGAGCTCAGAGCCAGCCAGAACTACAAAGCGAGACCCTGTCTCAAAAAAAAAAAAAGCCATGATATTAGAAAAAAGTAAAACAGGCATAAAGATTAATGGAATAGAATAGGAGATCTAGAAACAATTCTAAACACACTCAGCCACCTTATCTTTGACAAAGGAGCCAGACTCCCTCACTGGAATAAGGATAGCCTTTTTAATAAATGGTGCAGAAAACTTGGCTTTCTAAAGACTAAACATTAAAACTAGACCTAAATCTTTCATTAAACTGCAATCAAAGCAGATCAAAAATCTAAGCATTTTGCCAGGCATGGTGTCTCATGCCAGTAATCCCAGCACTTGGGAGGCAGAGGCAAGAGGATTGCTGAGTTCGAGGCTTGCCTGGGCTACATAGTGAGCTCAGGGACAACCTGAACTACAAAGCGAGACCCTGTCTCAAAAAAAAAAAAAAAGAAGAAGCAGAAGAAGCCAGTAAGAAAGTGAAGAGACAATTCACAGTGTATGCAAATATTTTTGCATGCTCTTCTTCAGACAAAGGATTAATATCTACAATATTTAAAGAACTAAAAAAAAATCAGACTTCTTAATTTATATAACCATTCCAAAAATGGTCATCTAAAATTATTAGACATTTCTAGATGAAGTAGAAACAGCATATAAATATATCACTATAGACATATATATATAGCTGTATATATCCATATTTATAATTATATGTATAGAATATCACACGATATAGATACTTTAAAATGTACTGTATATCTAAATGTGACAAGTAAAACTATTAAGCTCCTGGTTCAAAATTTAGGGTGCTATTCGCTATACTTTGAGGCACACAAAGTTTTAAAACAAAATGTAAAAAGTATTAATCATGGGCCGGAGGGTTAGCTCAGTGGTTCCGGTGCCTGCCTTGCAAGCGCAAGGTCCTGAGTTCGATCCCCAGTAACCACATACAATGCTGGGCGTGGAGACTCACGCCCACCAACAATCAATACCACATACACAGTGCCAGGCGTGATGGCTCATGCCTGTAATCCCAGCACTCGGGAGGCAGAGACAGGAGGATTGCTGAGTTCCAGTCTTGCCTGGGCTACACAGTGAGCTCAGGGCCAGCCTAAACTACAAAGTGAGACCCTGTCTCAAAAAAAAAAAAAAAGTATTAATCACCAAGTAAATTATACTGCATTAAAGTTAAATTGTATTTATCAAAAGACACTATTAAGAGTGAAAATATTGCCGGGCGTGGTGGCTCACGCCTGTAATCCCAGCACTCGGGAGGCAGAGACAGGAAGATTGCTGAGTTCGAGGCTTGCCTGGGCTACATAGTGAGCTCAGGGCCAGCCTGAACTATGAAGCGAGACCCTGTCTCAAAGAAAAAAAAAAAATTAAAAAAGAGTGAAAATATTGGTCTGAGGTTGTACCTCAGCAATAAAGCACTTGCCAACCAGGTATAAGGCCTGGGTTTGATCATTAGCACAACAAAAAGGTGAAACAAATACCCAAATTGGGAGGAAGATATCTGGAATATATAAATCTAAAGAAAGATTTCTATGTAGACTATACAAACAACTTCTTAAAAATTTATTACTAAAATGAAAGTTTGCCAACCCAGTAGGAAAACGGGTGACATCTTGGGTGTCCCAGAACATGGTAAGCAAATATACAATAAATATATAAACATATAGGGACTGGAGATTTAGCTCAGTCGTTCTGGCACCTGCCTTGCAAGCACAAGGTCCTGAGTTCGATCCCGGTAACCATATACAATGCTGGGCATGGTGATTTACGCCCACCAGCAATCAACACCACATCCCACAGTGCCGGGCCTGGTGGCTCACGCCTATAATCCCAGCACTCGGGAGGCAGAGACAGGAGGATTGCTGAGTTCGAGGCTTGCCTGGGCTCCATAGTGAGCTCAGAGCCAGCCTGAACTACAAAGAGAGACCCTGTCTCAAAAAATATATATATAATAATAATATATATATATACACATATATAAACGTATAAATAGATATTCAATCATATTGTTATCAGTGAAATTTAAAATAAAACTGATGACTAGAATAATACTAATATTTATAAATTTTGTTGAGGATGTGGAGCAACTGGAACTCTTATAATGTACTTTGAAAAACCATTTTGGCAAGGTTTGGTGGCACATGCCTAGAATCCTAGCTTTCTGGGAGGCTGAGGCAGGAGAGTCACAAATTCATGCTATGAATCTGGGTAACAGAGTGATTTAGTGAGACCCTGCCTCAAAAACGGGGGGGGGGGTAATGTGGTGTAGGGTGAAAGTCCTGAATTCAATTCCCAGTACAGGGAAAGAGAAGAAGGAAAAAACCATTAGTTATTATCTTTTAAAGTTGAAAACACATATACCCCAACGCCTAGCACATGTCCCCCTAGATATATGTCCAACACACATGTGAGGAGTAAATAACATATATGGGAATGTTCAGAAAGTTGAAAAGTTGAAGTGTATCCACACAACACTGAGAGTGACTAGGTGTGTTCTCGCATTAACTGTGGCGCAGAAACTCACCTTTCTCATGAACATGCCTCATGCACAGTTTCCTGAACTGCTACAAAGCCAGCTAGCCTCAAGAACCAGAGATACAATTAATAACTCACTGCAAGTCATGGGCATTGTCCATGTTCCTAGTGGACCAGTGCAGCTTTTTTGGAGCTAATCAAAAGGAAAGGCGAATAGGATAGAGAAAGCTTAGGGTGGGTTAGCTTAGAGGGAAGATGACCTTTGTGTGTATGATAGGGTAAGAGCTTTTTAAAAGAAAACTGTCTGTTGTTTTGTCTGCAGGGAAATATGTCACGTCGAGATATCAGCATCAGTTGAAAGTTGCTGGCATCAAAATAGTTCTGCTAACAGGTTCACACACTGTAACAGGTCACCTGCACACCAACTCCTTTGTCATTTTTTTATGCTTCACTGCTGACAGATTTTATGTCTCATACTTCCCTTTCCTCTTCTGCCTTGCATCTGGGCAAGCTGATAAAAACTGTTTTCTACCCCCTTCCAAACTTCAAGGGAGTTCAAACACACATGGTCCCCTCACCTGGCCCTACCTTCCAACACCATAACACCCCAGGCCAGGCTCTTCCTTGCTCTCTCAGACTATTTGTGGACCTGTACTCTCACATCCAGAAAGTCTCACTCTTGTGTGGCCCACTCTTCTGACCAGATCCCACCTCCTGACAGCAAGTCACCTAGAAAACCCTGTTATCCAATGAGCTTCCAGAAGCCCTGCCACTGAGTGGAGGAGGCTTTGGGGACATTTAGATCTACCCCGTAACAACCAGGAATCTTCACGTTCTCCCCTTCTTGTCCTAGCAATCGCATGTTAATAGAGCTCCCTCATGGATGTCCAGGTTCACTGCTTTGACAGAGCAAATCAGAGAAAAGGCTCTCTCTTTCCTCTCATGAGATTCAGTCCTGACCCAATCCAGACACCCTCCCACCGCTCTTTCCACCTCATGACACAGACAGCTCAGTCAGCACTGCCCGTGCCAGCTGGACAGGGTGTGGCGTGCCTGCATATGGAGCACTCCAGGAGCCTGCAGCAGGAGGTTCACAAATTCAAGCCCAGGCTGGGCAACTTGGCGAGCCTATGTTCCACAATAAAAAAAAAAAAAAAAAAAGAAAAAAGAGAAAGAAGAGCTGTGGATGTAGCTTGGTGTGGAGGCCCTGAATTTAATCCCAAATACTAGACAAAAGTTATGTCACTGCTCAGAAGACTGGGAAGGTCTTTGAAGGACATTTCAGAGAATCAGACGCCTTGACAGCTTCGCAGTGTTTCTGCGATGTGTGTATCGGTTTCCTCTCCGTACCTGGTTGGTGTGCACTACTTAACAAAGCTCCCAGCAGCACTCAGTCTGTCTCCATGGCAACAGGCAGCCAAGAAGGAGCTTGCTCTTCAGATCCCTTCCACAAGACGATGCTGGGGCTCACAGGTGAAATCATTAAGGAAACATAAAACTACAGAAAAGGAGAAAACAGGTGAAACAAAGAAGCAATTCATCTAGACAATGAGGTTTTTAAAACCAAGAGACAACCTGAAGATTGAAAGAAGTTCATAACAGAACATCTGTTGAATACAAAGCAGATCATACCATATGTAATTACTGTTTTCCCTCTCTCTCTCTCTCACTCTCTCGCTTTCTCTTGCTCTCTCTCTCTCTGCTCTCTGTCTCTCTCTCTCTCTCTCTCTCTCTCTCTCACCCTCTCTCTTTGAGACAGGATCTCACATTGTAGTTCAGAAAGGTCTTGAACTCACCACAATCCCCTTCCCTCAGACTCTCAAGTGCTGGAATTGTAGGCAATGCACTGTTCTTCCTCTCATTTTGCTTTCCCAGAGAAAGCACATATAGTAGGTATATATTTGTAACAAGCTGTAAGGGGAAAACAACTCAAGTGTCCCTTATCAGACAATTTCATAAAGTGCATAGTATAACCATGCAACAGAAAATTACTGACCATAAAAAAGACTGAGACACAGATACATGATAATACATGGCAGAATCTTTGGAGCATTGTCATAAAAGAAACCATCACAAAAGACCACATATTCTATTATTGCCATTTCTTTTTTTTTTTATACAGGGTCTTGCTTTGTAGTTCAGGCTGGCCCTGAGCTCACTATGTAGCCCACACAAGCCTCGAACTCAGCAATCTTACTGCCTCTGCCTCCCGAGTGCTGGGATTACAGGTGTGAGTCAGTATGCCCAGCACTGTTGTATGTAGTTGCTGGGGATCAAAGCAGGGACCTTGCGCTTGCTAGGCAGGTGCTGGAACCACTGGACTAAATCTCCGGCCCTATTGCCATTTCTAATATGTCCCAAAAAGGCAAATTCATGAGCATCAGATACTATACATCTTTCCTATATTTTTCAAAATTATGTTATTCAATGTGTCTAATATGTAACTCCCAGGGATTTTTTAAAAAATGCATCTAGTGAAAGAAGGACAGTGACAATCTAAAACTGGAGGTCTCTCCAGAGGGCTTAGAGGAGCCACAGGCCCAGTCTGCAGTGACAGCAGGTGATCCAAGAACATGCATCAGTTCTGAGTAGAGCTGTCTTGAGCCATTGCCCAAGGATCTGGCATCCTCACTCGTTCTCCAGCAGCCACGCCAAGTACAGAAAGGTAAGCTACAGAATTCCCTGTTACATGTTAGGTTGCCTCTTTAATAAACCATTTCCAGGGTGTCTTTGGAGAACAAAACAATACATTTTTTCCAAAAGGAAATACCCACCCTTTCTCACCTGGAGGATTCTGAGCAGTACAATCACTGAGGACAGAGCTCCTATCCATGATTATTTAAAGGTTTGAGCCCTGTAACTACAGCCTAAGGTAGGGAGAACCTTAAAATTCAGCCTTCTTTTCCTCTTATTTGCTGCAATTTTTTACTATCTTGTAGCCCAGAGAGCAGAGGACAAAAAAGTGCTCGAGATAGGCATCATGACACAAGAAAGGAATGAAAAGAACTTTGCAAAGCATGACTAAGCAGATCTCCTAAGTTCCAGCACCATAGCGCTGGTATACCTTCACGCCAGACTTTGAACATCCCAGGGCCAGGAAAGCCACTTCCTGCTTCCTGTGCCTACAGATCTTTGGAGTTCCAGACAGAGTGCTGGCACAGTCAATGGGTCCTCAGTGAAGAATCTTTAGATTAGAAAGAGGAGGGAAAGAAAGGAGGAGGCGGAAACTGTGGAAGAAAAAAGCAAGCTGAAAGGAACACTCTTGAAGGAACCTTGCCAGGAAGGCCCCAACTGGTTGATTCTAAGGGTGATTCTGGTTCTACAGAAATAAACCCCTGACTAACTATAGTAACAGAATTGTGTGGAGAGGAGATGTGGGTTGTAGTATCTATTCTACGAAGACAATCTTGCAAAGAAAAACAAATGTTATGAGGTGAGAACAAATAGCTTATTATCTTTGCATCAAGCAATTCCATGAGTCATCTGAAGAGAAAGTCTCTTCTTCTTCTCCAGATACATCTTGGTCCAGCCCAAGATGATTGATGGATTCTGGAATGTTCTAAAGTTTCACTATCTAAAGATCCTGTTTCAGTTTCCAGTAGAGAGAAAATACAGTTAAAAATACAGTTAAAAACATTTCCTATAACCAATGCAAGCAGGGTTTAAGATCCTGAGGAGGCAAGGAGACGATGTGAGTCACAGTCTGTTCTGATCCAGGGGCTCATTTGGAACATTTATCATTTCTTTGGTCTGTTGGTGGCTCTTAGTGGGAACAAGATGAAATGGTCACAGCTCTTTTAGAGGACTTTTCCTGTAAAGAAATTCATGGGCTTCAGATGTAATCAACATTCCAGTATAAAATATCACCTCCACAAACTACAGATTTTTGAAACAAAACGGGCACTTCACCTCTTTCCCACCTTCCTCTCCCTTCTTTATAAGAAAGGCCATTAAAGTAAACCCAGAACCATAAGCAATTATAACCTCTTGCATCAGCATCAGCTCTAAAGGAGTGAATTATCTGCTTTGGTTTATTTATTTATTTTTATTTATTTTATTTTATTTTTTTTTTTTTGCTTTTTTTGGGACAGGGTCTCGCTTTGTAGTTCAGGCTGGCCCTGAGCTCACTATGGTGCCCAGGCAAGCCGCCTCGAACTCAGCAATCCTCCTGTCTCTGCCTCCCGAGTGCTGGGATGACAGGCGTGAGCCACCACGTCCGGCATTGTGGTATGCGGTGTTGATTGTTGGTGGGCGTGTCTCCACTCCCAGCATTATATGTGGTTACCGGGGATCGAACTCAGGACCTTGAGCTTGCGAGGCAGGTGCCGGAACCACTGAGCTAACCCTCCGGCCCTGGTTTATATTTTTTTTAATGTGTATTTAATAGGTACTTATTCGGTCCCTGTGTCATATCAATTCTTAGCTAGTTTGTTCATTGGACACTGTCCCTTTCTTCATGGAGCTGATAGACTATTAGGGTAGGTAGGTGTTAATCTAATAATAACAAAATTTAAGTATAATCTCTTTTCAGTGCTGTGAAAGAGTGTTATGAAAGTAAAAACTAAGAGATGTGAACTTTTCTGGAGGAATCAGGAAAGGTTTTATTGAGAAAAGGAGATTTGAAATGATACATGGGAAGATGGACGAATGCCAGAAAGTGTCAGGCATCCATAATAATTATATGTGCAAAGGCCCTGAGGCTGAAACTCGTCCTGTAAGGACAGCCTGAGATAAAAGTCTAAGACAGTTACATAAAAGTGGTCATAGGGACTGTTATGGCTTGTGTTTAGATGTCCCCCAAAAGCCTCCTGGGGTCATAGATGGGGCTTTTCAGAGGTGGATGGATCTAGGGTGTGTGTTTCTGGGATCGAGGACACAATGCCAGAATTGATTCATGGTGGGATGCTAGGATTAAGAGTGTGAGAGCTGGGCCGGAGGGTTAGCTCAGTGGTGCCGGCGCCTGCCTTGCAAGCGCAAGGTCCTGAGTTCGATCCCCGGTAACCACATATAATGCTGGGAGTGGAGACACGCCCACCAACAATCAACACCGCATACCACAATGCCAGAAGTGGTGGCTCACGCCTGTAATCCCAGCACTCGGGAGGCAGAGACAGGAGGATTGCTGAGTTCGCGGCGGCTTGCCTGGGCACCATAGTGAGCTCAGGGCCAGCCTGAACTACAAAGTGAGACCCTGTCTCAAAAAGCAAAAAAAAAAAAAAGTGTGAGAGCTATCCACCCTCAGGGCTGGTATCCTGGTTAAGATACAAGGGACAGAAAGAGCTGTGGTGTGTTTTGTCACTTGCTTACTTTTGCTGTCTTCTGCCTGCCATGAACTGTTTCTCCTCTGCAGTCCCTGTCTGCACCCTGCCTTGGAACCATCCAGTTGTGAACTGAAACCTCTATAAACTCTGAGCCAAATAAACTTTTCTTCCTCTAACTTTGTATGTCAGATATTGTGTCTCAACAGTGAGAAAAATAACTAAGATAGGAACTCTGAAGACAAATTAAGGATTGGGACTACATCCTAAAATATCATTAAGACAATGAGGAGCTTTATTTACTTATTTTTATTTTTAATTTTTTTTTCTTTTTGTGAGACATCACCTTGATTTTTAGCTTAGGCTGGCCCTGAATTCACTATGCATCACAGACTAGCCTCAAACCTGAGGCAATCCTCCTGCCTCTGCCTCCCAAGTGCTGATATTACAGTCATGAGTCATCACACCAGGCTGAGCCATAATTCCTGAAAGGAACTTTAGATAGGATAGGAATGTTAT
>PVIC010051051.1:0-12588 GCA_004025085.1 Thryonomys swinderianus
TTTGCTTCTCTCTGTCTCTTGCAATCTTAAATGTAAAAATTTTGTTTCCACTAAAGGCAAATAAGAGGAATATGATACTTGCCATTCAGTCATGTATTTAAACTGTGTGGAAGAAACATTTACTCTATCCCAGTACAATCTTAACAATTAGGAAGATAATGGTGAAGAAACACAAAATATAGGTCCTTGTTTCATGGAATTAAAATTTTTATGTAAATGCCTTGAAGAAGGTTTTGCTATAGAAGAGCAATATTCAAATATTCGTTGGAAAGTTCTAGAATTAAAAGTCTAATACAAAAAAAAGGTCTAATACATAGCACATCACTAAGAGCAATACATTGAGATTAGAAAGATAGAGAAGGATTCAAGAAATTATTAAAGGCCTTATGAACTAAACAGGAATTTCAACTTGCCATGAAAGCAAAGGAAACCTACCAAGAATTGTAAAGCACAAGCAGTGTATTTAAAATCTGCTGAGAGTCTGAGAAAGATTAAGATTGAAATAATAAGATCCCAACAGATTTAAAAATATGAGCCACAGCCCACCAGGTGTGGTGGTGCGCTCCTGTAATCTCAGCACTCTGGGAGGCTGAGGCAGGAAGATTTAAAAATCAAGCCTAGACTGGACAACCATTTAGTGAGACTTCAACTAAAAAAAAAATACATATGAGGGAAGAGAGGGGCACAGAAGGGAACAAAAACAAACTGTGTCATGACATGTACCAACTCCCCTTATTCAATGTACCTCAAACAAGTAATAAAATTAAAATTTAAAAAATGAAGAACTGGCAATGTAGTCCAGTGTGAAGGCACTCAGTTCAATTTCCAGGACAGTGGACCCTTGACTTATAACTAGCTTGATATATGAACAATTTGGGTTATGATCTGAATTTCAGTTTTAACTTATGACAGAAGTTTGGGGTTGCTATCCGAATGCCAGCTGCTTGTGCTTCCTGATAGTCTCAGATAAAATATTCTGGAAGGAGCATCACAGCATCCTTTCTCATTCAGGGCTGAGATACCCTGAGCCACTGTCTAAGATGCTGAGACCTACCTATGTACAGGAGAGACTTCAAAGGCTGCGTAGAGGATCCTGAGCTTTAGCCTTCAATTAACCAACTTCAGTGACAACCAACCCGCAGGAATGAACTGAGTCAAGGGCCCACTGGGCTGCAGAAAAGAAGGAAAGCAACGGGGGTCCAATGGGAATGGCTAGATCAGGAAGAGCTAGACTAAGAAGGAGAGGAGACTCACAGCGACTGGAGCGATGTTGTCCAAACTCTTCAGAAATGGGGAGCACGGGTGATAAGGGCTGCTTCAGAGTCATGTAAACATGTGTTGTTTTCATAACATGGGAGGAGCTCCGAGGGATGTGTGGACAGGAGGGAATCTGATGAGAGGGAGATGTGGAATGAACAAAGGGAAACGAGGAGTTATTTTTGGTCACGTTTCAAGACAGAAAAGATATGATGGTGTGTAGAAAGTATAGAAGGCAAAACGAGGGATGTGGAGTGTCACTATCCTGTGCTATGGGAAAACGACTTGAGTATAGTGTAGGAGATGGCTCATAGCACATATTCTCTAGAAGGTAAGTTCCAGAAAGCCAAGGATTTATCCCTATTTCCTTCACTACAGTATACCGAACTCTTAGAAGAGTCCCTAGCACACAGCAAGCAGCCAAAAACTATTTATTGAGTGTAACAGCCATATAAATGGGGGCGCTGCTTCCTCACTTGTGATTCTCTCCAGACCGAGAAAGGTCTCCTATTCTGCCTCTTTCTCTGTTTCTTCTGCTACTGCCAGTCACCTGCTCTCCACTCTGCTCCTCTGTCTCTACTCTTACGGATTCTACTACTCAAGCTCTAGACTAGTTGTGCTTTCTGCTTTCCATCTTGTGAAGGCACTTGTTGTAGTGTCTGTATCTCCATTTGCAGTTTTTCATTTGTTTGCCAAAGAGAGATCATTATTTGGCAGGTTACTGCCCAGTATAAAAATATCTTAATGGGGCAAAGCTCTTTGGTTCGAGAGTCTCTCTTTGTTTCTCTCTCTCTCTCTCTCTCTCTCTCTCTCTCTCTCTCTCTCTCTCTCTCTCACACACACACACACACAAACACAAATACACACACACATGCACACACACACAGGCAAACACACTTACATTTACACTGAAATGAACCCTGTGGGAACAACACTGATTTTATGTGGTTCGAAGAATTCTGATCTTTTCTATTCTATTCATTCTATGATATTCATTCAGTTCTATGCTCTATCCATTTTTTTTTTTTGAGATAGGGTCTCGCTTTGTAGTTCAGGATGGCTCTGAGCTCACTATGTAGCCCAAGCAAGCCTCGAATTTAGCAATCCGCCTGTCTCTGCCTCCCGAGTGCTGGGATTACAGGCATGAGCCACCACACCCGGCTCTATCCATTTATTTTATTTCATTTAAAAATGGTGATAAACTGATTCATCCCCACAATATCTAGTCAAACATACAACTTAAAAATTGTGGTTCAGCTTGCATTTGGCTTTGGCCTGGACATCAATTTTCAGTCCCGTCAACTCTGGTCAGTGGAGGTAGAAGAGTCATGAGTTATAGGGCATGGAAAATTCTGTCTGTGCTGGGGTTGTCTCACAATAAGGGTGTGAAGATGAGAGGGGATTCATGCTCTCTCTCTCCTATGCAGGCAGACCCTCCTCTCCACCTCCTGCTAATCCTCTTCTATTTACTCCTTCCCTTATCTTTCCCCAATCAGCACTTTTCATAACCTTTCTGTTGCTAAAGTGTTTCAATGTTGTTTTAATTATTATCAGTATATGTTTGCAACAGATAACGAATATAATCATTGTGAGGTGTTGGTACCTATACATATCACATCTCGATCCTTTTGATTTGATTGAAGAATTTTTGTAACCATAGCTTCTTTAAGAGGTATTTAGTATGGTTTCATTTATCTAATTTAATTAATCTTGAAAGCAAACCACTTACAGAGCTGAGTCATTGGCCTCATAATGACATACTTGATGACAAGTCAGAGGCAGGTGATATTTTACAAGAGACCCAAGATTCAATCATACTTCTACTGGTGCCACAAATAAAGGACTTAATCTCAGTTGAACCCTGTACAGGGCCCATGCACAGCCTAGGCTTCCTGTAAAGGATTTCCTGGGAAGCAAGCATAACGGCTCCTCCACTATGTTCTCGCCTAAGCCCTGGTACGCACGGGCATGCTACCTAAGCTCTCGAAGGAGCTCTACAGGTGAGACTAAGGGTCTGCACTTTGAGAGTGGGGATCTGTGTTACCAAGATGGCTCCGATGTAGTCATGGGTCCTTAAAACAGAGATGCATCTACAGGTGCTCATATCAAAGAGAAGATCCAGTATTTGCCTATCTGTGAGCTATTTATTTCACTTATTGGTGTATCCTCCGGGGGTCTCCATTTGCACATAAATGAATCAATCTTGTCATTCTTTGTGGCAGAATAATACTCCATTTTATTTAAAAACCACATCCTCTTTATCCAGTCTCCAGTTGATGAACATTTGGGTTGTTTCCAAGATTGAGCTATCAAGAACTGAGCTGCTAATGAGCAAGGGTATACATCTGTCTTTCCAATGTGATTTTTAAAATTCTTTTGGGTATATTCCTACAGGGGGATAGCAGCCTATAGATGCAAATGAGCTCTAGAAAGTATGACAGTTTTTGTAGAATGGAAAATTTCCATAGGAAATTTGGTGTGGGAATGTAATGAGGGGAAGGAATAAATATGATTTGGAAAGAAAATAAAAGAGCATGTATATAGGGGGTGGGGAGGTGTGGGTGGGTGGGGATATGAGTAAAAATGAGAATTAACTTGTGTCATCTACTGGTACAAATTCCCCAATGTTATGTGTGATTGGGAGATGTATATAAATTGTACCAATAAAGAATTCAATTAAAAGCCAGGCATGGTGGCTCACGCCTGTCATTCCAGCACTCGGGAGGCAGAGACAGGAGGATTGCTGAGTTCGAGGCTTGCCTGGGCTACATAGTGAGCTCAGAGCCAGCCCGAACTACAAAGCGAGACCCTGTCTCAAAAAAAAAAAAAGAATTCAATTAAAAAAAAAAACAGAGATGCTTTCCTGCTCCCCTTGATGGAGAGCTGTGATGGCAAAGGAAGGGTCAGAGAGGTGGCATGTGAGACCCAACAGCTGCTGCTGACTTGAAGATAGAAGGAGGAATCTGGGCCGAGCAGCGTTGGTAAATTCTAGACGATGAAAAAGACCAGGACAAGAATTCTCCCAGAGTCTTCAGGGATGAATGAGGCCTGTTGGTAGCTTCATTTTGACCCAGTGGAATCTGTGTCACCCTCCTATCTTCCAGAACTGAAGGATTCTAAATTTGAAGAGTTTAAACCACTAAATTAAATGATTATAGTTGAAGCTAAATATGTTACAGAGGAGTGTTCCAGTGGGAATCTAAGCAACCAAGCTCTACACCATCTATATTCCTAGTGGGAATCATTACAAGGTTCCAAATGTGCCCTTTATGTCCTTCTCTTTCTTCTCTGCCACAGAAGCCTGGGATTTTTGTCTCTTGTACAGTAACAGTGAGCTTACCATGTTTGTATAGAGTTCAATCTTCCAGTTAGGGAACAGAGCTTACTGTATTACACTAGCTAGGAAAATATACAATAAGAGACAGTATCCCCAAGTTATGAAACATGCTGCCTTTTGCTTTAGAGGATGTTTTGTGTCTTCTTGTACAAAAATTTAAAATGGCCGGGAGTGGTGGCTCAGGCCTGTAATCCCAGCACTCGGGAGGCAGAGGTAGGAGGATTGCTGAGTTCTAGGCTTGCCTGGGCTATATAGTGAGCTGAGGGCCAGCCTGAACTACAAAGCGAGACCCTGTCTCAAAAAAAATTTTTTTTAAATGTACAAGAAGCATACACATAGTGAGAAATAGTATGGTAGTCTGCCTTCTGTTACTGTAACAAATTCCTGAGATAATCGACTAATAAGGAAAGAAAGTTTGCTTTGGCAATTTGTCTATGATAGATTAGCCCAGCTGCTCTTGGGCCTGTGTGGCAGCATATCTTGTCATGAACAGCTGGTAAAGCAAACTGCTCACTCATGGTCAAGAAGTGAAAACGAAGAAGGACAAATTGTCAAGGTCCCCAAATCTCATTTCAAGGCATGTTCCGAGGAGAGTTCCCACTAGGCTCGACTTTTGAAAGATTCCAACATCTTCCAGCGGCACCATGACAGAGACTAAGCATTTACTACATGGACCTTTGGGGGACGCTTAGAACATACATCAAAGTAGATGCTGTCTAAACTATATTGGCAGATAAATTAGGAACATTTGCTACCTTTTTGTCTAGGCTTTTGGACTTCTGAAATTTATAGAAAACAGTTGGAATTTGATATTCCATTCACAAAGTGCATTACACCAGAAACTTAGAGTAAACTCTTTTACCTCCCCAGGTAAGTGAGGTAGGAGATGTGTTGTCCACACATACACTTATTTGTTAAGAGAATGTGCAAAATCACAAAATTTTGTAGCTCCTTAAGTATTGACTGAGAAAAAATACACTTGGGAAATTCTCAGGAAACTCAGCTAAGCTCAGAGAAAGTTGATTAAAAACAACTAAAGACTATCTCCAGAGTGATCTTGCCTGAAAATAACAATTATGCCTAAACAAAAATACAGATGATTGAACAAAAGGACAACCCTTTTGGTCAAAAATATGAGACAAGCAACGCATAGCTATCTCAGGGAACATGGCAGGGGACATGGAGCACTCCTTGTTGATTAGACACAAAAGGGCAGCAATGAAATGGGACCATGTGGTGCTGGCTGTCTTGAGTGTTGTCCTGAAAGCAGCAGATGAAAGAAAACAGGGATGAGCTTCTCATTTGCTGCTTGGTAGGGGTCAATTTACAGAAGATTCATCTTACAGTTGAGCAAGGATCTGAAGGTACAATGCAGGAAAATATGAAATTGTAAGAACAGCTTGACTCACTTTCTTAATGTAGGGAAATAAGATCAATCTGGCCTAAATTAACTCTGGTCCTGACATTTTATGATGATTTGAGCTATTCACTGAAAATAACTGGTAGGTTCACTAGTATTAACTGTTTTGGAAAGTTACAGTGTGATCATGACTCAGGAACAGGGTGACCCAGAAATAGAAGTCAGAGACAGCCAGGGTCTAAGAGTCCATAATAGTGAAACAGGATGAAGAAAAAGTCCAAGGGGAAATTTCTTCTAAGCTCACAAATGTGGCCTTTCTCTTTCCAAGATGACCTATGGAGGAGAATCTGAGCATGTGGAGAATGCACTGTTTCCTGTCAGTCTGGTGGATTTGCACTGCAGAGACCAAACATGAATGACATTTAGCATAGGTCATTGAAGGACACAGGCGCGCACACACACACACACACACACACACACACACACATGAAAATAAAAATCTTTTGATGGTTAAGTAACAGTGAGAAACATCCTGAGCATATTCAAACCCTTTTTTGCATGTCTGATTTTGCCCTTGGGTGAAGGAAATCACTAGCTCTTCCCTTTCCTAGACTGAGAAAGGGGGAAAGTATAAATTCAAAACCACTCATAACATTAGGAGAAAAAAACTACACATGCATGAATAAGCAACTTGACAGCTTCCATGTGGTCAAAGAAATTGTAAATTAGAAAGAACTTCAAGCAAGACTTCCTCATTTTGCGGATAAGTTCACTTTAGAGCAACAAGTGCTATGCCCACTGCTGTGAAGTTTTCAGTTATTTAGAAGTAAATAAGATCTAGTCTTTGGACTTGAGAAATCTAAGTACGGTGACAGAGGTAATACATGTAGCAGTGTGGTCAGAAATTGCAGTGTTAGATATTTGCATCCAAGTTTTGTCCTTCAAGCAGCAGTAAATGACTGTAAATGATCTAAATTGAAAAGCAACACACCGAACTCCAGCCTCAGAACTGCTGGGAAAACTGGAGAATCGGGCACACGGTGGTACAAGCCACAGCAGTGGTCAAAACAATGTGAAGAGCTGGTTACACTGCTCTGCTCAGCCCTAGAGATCAATTTGCATGAACGGCCCAGGCTGAAAGCGGAAGCCTGGGCTCTGCAGAACCACTGGCCCAGCACCCGCGGCAGCGCGACGCTTGTACAGCTGCTTGGCTCGCCGTGACAGGGGATCTCATCGGCCCTGGCTTCTTTTTGTCATGGATCTCTAATTTCAGGTCCCAGACAGCTATATCTGATTAGGTGTCCTAGGTGCTCTGCCTCTTTCTTATCTACTAGGGCAGGTAACATAAGTCCCTGGAATTCCAGCTTCCACACTGGTGTCCCCATTGGCCTGTGTAGATGGAGCAAAGAAGTAGATTTTAAAATCATGCTTGTGCACATCGGAGTCTTTGGGGTTCCGTATTCTTTTGAGTGACTCCTTTTTCATTCTCTCCCTTTGAGATTTTCTCCTCCTCCTCTTCCTCCTGCAATTTCTCCTTCAGGGGATATCTGAGTGAAAAGAGAATGGTATGGGAAAAGAAAGACGTGAAGCCCATGTGATGCCTTGTGAATTCTATCTGATAGCCTACTATGAGCAGCCAAATTTACTTCCTGAACTAGGACCTTTTATGCAGCACTGCACAGTGTAATATCCATTGATGGGTGATTTTAACCATTTTTTCTTAAGTCACAACAATATGGTGTAGCTTCTCTGTTCCAATCCCTGACCTGTGCAAGTCCCTGGCATTTTTGGCTCCTTCAGATTGAGCCTCACAACAAAGAATGCAAGTTTAAGTAGTTTTCAACTAGCCCTCCCAACTGGATTAAACATGGCATCCTTCAGGCCATGTGACTGTTCACAGACACATCCCACGCTTAGTCCCTCCTGGTCTGTTTCTATGGAAACCTCCATGACATTGTCTTCAGCCTCTGGCCTTCTTCTCCCCATACTTTAAAACAAAACAGGCTGGCTTTCCAGAACCTTTGTCTGTCAGTTAGGAAATAACAGACACATCCTACTCTTCTTAGGTGCAATGAACCACGTGGCTTCAAGTGATCATCATTTTGGTGGAAGAATGAAAACATGCATAAAATGTCAGTCCACTCAGACATCTGTGTAAATCGGTAGAGGGGGAAGGGAAGCTGGGGGTGGGTGAAGAGCTGAAGAGAGACTTCCTTAGAGAAGCTCCCTGAGCCACGTGTGGAGGTGGAGCCCAGCTTTGAATATGCGCACGTGGGCAGGTGAAGGGGCCGCTGTCCTAGGGCACGAGTAGAGGGAGGCAAGCTGGTGGGCAGCTAGACAACACCTGTCTTCACTAGCCAGCTTTATGTCTGTGGTCTGGAGAACTGTTACTGTGAGTCAGCTGATCTCCCCGCCTCCCCCACCATGGCGACCGCTAGGACACAGCAAGACCTGTGAGGACCAGGAGAATCCCGAAGAAGCAGAGCTGTGGGGAACTATTAACTGGTCAGAGTTACTTTACTCAGCTGAAAATGAGCTATTAAAGAACTCAAAGAACAGAGTTCAATCTTCAGAGTCAGGGCATTAGATGGTAAGGAACAAAAGCCCAAAAATGCTGGAGCTGATGATCCAAAATCACAGGAGGTGAGGCCCAAGCTCAAAGAAAGAGTCATGGGACTGAGGACTTCAGAGAGGCTGGTCCTCAGGAAGTTGTTAAAAGGTCAAGTGCACGGCATGGAGTGGTGCTGTGGTCTTCAGAATCTTCATTTCGGGAACTGTCAGTGGCTGAAGTGCTATAGATAGTACCTGTCTTTCTGCAAATAAAATTTGTGGAAGCCACACAAAACTGGACTAGAGAGGATTGTATTAACAATATTTCTTTCTAGTATTTGGATAGTTCTTCAATACAAAAATTACCTGAGATAGAGACGGTACTATTTAGTTAGACTTAATATTGTGGCCATTTCACACACTGATTATAAAACATACATATGTACATTACTGAGTTAATGAAGGATGAATAACATTAAGCCCCTCCATCAAATGGAAATGTAAGACTGCATGTGTATATACATCCCTACATAAAACAGTGAAACAAGATACAAAATACATTATGAGGTTAGGCACAATGTTATGTTATTTATTATGAGTGACAGAATAATTCAAATAAAGTTGAATTGGGGAAGGGCTCTTGCAGAAGTGTGACTTTCCATTGTTTGAAAGAAGGAAAAGAACGATACACATAAAGATTTTTAAAAAATGAAGAAATGGGGGGGGCAAAGTCTATAGGGTCTAGAGAAACAAAGAGCCATTTTGGTGCAGGAAGCAGTAAGAAAAATTAGATTCAGGTCAGGAGTTGAGGGACCTTTGACAAAGGGAACTAGAAAGGGTCAGAGGGGATTGTCGATGACCCAAAGGGAAACTTCAGTGGTTGTCTGGGTGAAGTATTGGCTTGGGCATCAAGCCTTCGCAAGGACACCTTCTGGAGACAGACAGAGGGGTACAGAACACAGGGAAAGACAACATGGAAAAGAAAATGCTCCTTTTGCCATCCGTTTACTTTAGATGAATCCTCCTATTATGATTCTGAGCCCAGGGCTTGGGTCTAACAGGAAATGAAAGACTTAGAGGGATCCTGTATGAAAAAATAGGGAAGACACATGTCTTTGTTTTAATTTTTTGGACATTGTCTTATTTCCCATGGCTGATAGTACAAAGAAATCATTGGGTCTTCCATTTTTTAAAAATTTACATTTTTTTCCTCTCTCTCTCTTTTTTTTGAGTTCCAAGAACAGTAAGCAATGGGGGGACATGCAGAGGGAAAACAGTGACCCCAGAAATGGAAAGGAAAGTGGAAGAACTTCTCAAGAAAGGTTCATTCTATATTTTAAAAGGCAAATTTTAAGTGCAGTTTTAATTTGAGACTATTTTGGAGGGTGGAAGGTCAACAGGTCCCGCTGTATCTGGGGCATCTCAGTGATGATCGCAGTGCTGAGCTGGGAGGAACTGAGACTGTCGGGCCGGCAGCCCTCAGTCGCCTGCTCCCTGGGCTGGAGACACCTCAGCTCTGAATGAATCACCGAAAGGGAATCTGGTTCGGCAGGTTCCGAGGGTGCAGTGGATTTGTTTGCATGAAGGTCTTTCTGTTCTTGCCAACATTGAAGAATCTTCTCACTTGTTGGCAAAGCTTAAGTCCCTTTAATTTCCTTTTGTGGATATAAGACCATATGTACTGTTTGTGAATTTTTTTTCCCCCTATCATTTTTCCAACTAGTTCCGCTTTCTCCCTAGAGGGAAACTCTAGTCATTGCCCTGGTCTCTTGGTTTCGGGTGAGGAACCTGAATTGTGGGTACTGTAGTTCTCCTGCCTTCCAGGGTTTCTGGTTGGGCAGCGTTGGTGTCACACGGGTAATCTCAGGTGGCTCCGGAAGCAGGTGCGAACCTGCCAGAGCGAGGCACGTTTGAAGAGAATGCCTGGCTTGGGTACTGTGGCTTCCATTCACTAACACAATGTGCTGAACGGAAGAAGCCGGGGCTCCCTTCCACACATGTAAGTGCTGCTTTTTAAAGACTAATATTCCTTTTCCTGGTGAAATATGCCACGCACAGGGTAGCTCTAGTTTTCAGGAAAACTGGAAAAGGAACTTCTTCCTTCCCAACCTCTGCTTAGGAAAAAAGAAAGGTGACTGGTATTCTTTGGGCTTGGGAGACATGGGTTAGAATAGTACCTGGTGATATAGTTTAGGATAAAGCAGTTTATTTCTAGAAGAGGAATAATTGCAACATTAAGAGTAAAATGGAAAAAGGACCAGTTTAATTTGCTTTAAGTAGGTAGATGGTTGAAGTTTTCTGAAAAACTTAAATATTATAAAATATGTCCAGGTGATTTGAAAAGACTGAGCTCTGAAGTCAATCAAGAGCTGTTGCTCCCAGTGCTTATTACATATGTAAGTTGTAGCACAACGTTTCACTTTGCATAGCTTCGGGTTTCGCATTTGTAAAATGGGTAAAACCTGCCTCACGGATTCAACTGAATTCAGTAAGCAGAGCACATTGTACCCAACAGTTGGTTAGTGACCGGTAGAAGGTTGGCTTTGTTTTACTTGTTTCAATTTTGCTTCAAAAATGGACTAAAGAGTCAAATGTTGTCTGATTCTACACATGAAGCATCCATATTACTCAAAATTTCACAAATAGAATGCACCTTGCCAGGAGGAGAGGAGAGGGCATTGAGGGCTATTTTATGGATAGAGAGCTTTAGTTTTGCAAGATGAAAACATCCCAGAGATCGCAGCCAATAATTAAATCCACCCAACGTTATTTGACTTCATACTTGTTAAGTGGTGAGGTTGGTGATACCATAATATATACCGGAAGAATAGGTAGCAAAAATTCTCATAGCTCCCGTATTAAAGTCCCTATTTCCTTAGATGACATCTAAATCTATAGACAGTGGGTCTGCTTTTGGCGTGATAGTGAATTGCCTATATTAGTACCTGGCCTTTATATAACAGTAGTTTTTAGGTGAGGAGGATACAGTTCAGGTACATATATATATATATATATATATATATATATATATATATTTTTTTTTTTTTTTTTTTTTTTTTTTTTTTTTTTTTTTTTTTTTTTTTTTTTTTTTTTTTTTTTTTTTTTTTTTTTTTTTTTTTTTTTTTTTTTTTTTTTTTTTTTTTTTTTTTTTTTTGAGACAGGATCTCGCTTTGTAGTTCAGGCTGGCCCTGAGCTCACTATGGAGCCCAGGCAAACCTCAAACTCAGCAATCTTCCTGCCTCTGTCTCCCGAGTGCTGGGATGACAGGCGTGAGCCACCATGCCCAGCACTGTGGTATGTGGTATTGGTTGCTGGTGGGCGTGAGTCACCACGCCCAGCATTGTATGTGGTTACTGGGATCGAACTCAGGACCTTGCGCTTGGGAGGCAGGTGCTGCAACCACTGAGCTAAATCTCCAGCCTGGTTCAGGTATATTTTTAAAGTTCCTTTGACCTTACTGGTAATCCTTTCCTGTCCTCCCTCATGTAATTAAATGATTATATTAACTCACAAGAGCAAGGTTTTCATGATTTTTTGGCAAAATATATAATCTAGAAATTATACAGTTATAATTATTAGTTGCAATTTTCTTGAAAGGTTTAGTTAAAACATTTCTAAAACTAAGGACACATGTATTATCTATGTCAGTTTTCTCACTTTACCCCTAATTTATAAAACTAATCTTTTTATTTGCATTTTAGAGAGAATTAAAACTGTTAAAAGTTTATTGAAAGCCATCTCATGTTAAAAAGCATTAGCACAGGGCCGGAGATTTAGCTCGTGGTTCCGGCGCCTGCCTCGCAAGCGCAAGGTCCTGAGTTCAATCCTGGTAACCACGTAGAATGTTGGGCGTGGAGACTCACGCCCACCAGCAATCAATACCACAAAAAAAAGCATTAGCACAATTGGCGGACAGAAGACAGTGTAAATTTATATTGATTTTATACCTGCAGGTGTGAGCTTATTGACTGTTTAGTGAATCCCTTCTTAAGAAACCACACGTGTGTCCAGCCGCCCACAAAGATTGAGCACTTTTGTGGAGACTGAGGGTGATAACAGCTAGTGTTGGTGATGAGCGTGACAG
>PVIC010051052.1:0-12591 GCA_004025085.1 Thryonomys swinderianus
GCCTCTCACGCTGTCGCCTGCTGCGCGGAAGGAGCCCCTCGGAGCAAAGCTCTCTGCTGCTTCTGCAGTTCCCAAGTCCAGCCCAACCTCCCTCTTCTGCCCGACCTCCCAGCCCCGGGCGCTCACCTTGCTTCTCTGGAGCCAGAAAGGCTCCCCTTCCTGCGACCTGGGCGCTCCGGAGTCCACGCTGTTTTGTTCTTTTCTCCGCACTGCGGCCTCGCTCTCC
Source organism: Thryonomys swinderianus (assembly GCA_004025085.1). Classification (NCBI taxonomy): domain Eukaryota; kingdom Metazoa; phylum Chordata; class Mammalia; order Rodentia; family Thryonomyidae; genus Thryonomys; species Thryonomys swinderianus. The sequence goes on from PVIC010051052.1 coordinate 227, forward strand.
AACTTCTCTGTGGTTTTCTGATTTTCTTGTCAGCTCCTTGCTGATTCCTAGCGAGCGATCTACTTCTCCTTTTCCCCTTCTCCAGGTTGCTACCTTCCAGTGTCAGGATTCCACATTTTGGAGAGGTTCCCTTTTGCTGCTGAGCACCACTGTGCCGTTTTCTTCTCCGCTTCTTTCTTTTATTGACATCGTGTTCCATTTCTCCAGCTTCTCTGTGGTTTGTTTTTCCTGTTGTCCCCTTCCCAGTTCCCGAAGATCAACATCTTTGTCTTCGCCAAGCTGTCGCTTTCCAGGTGCCTCACTTCCCAGTCTTGAAAGTCATTTTTTCCCTGCCAGTCTCTCCTCCATCATTTTCAATCCGATAACAAATAATTTTTTTCTTCAGAAAATTGGTTTCAGTGCCCCTTGCCTAGTGACACCTGCTTATCTGCTGAAGTTGCCCAAGTGTAAGCCGGGTCTCCACATGAGCCATTCGGCTTCACAGTCCCTCCCACATCCCAGGCCTCTACCGCTCGCATGACCCGTTGACCTTTCTGAGAAGGAAGGTCTGAAAGTGCATGTGTAAATGGTTGCAAGAAAAGGAGAGATGAAAGGCAGACAAGCAGACCATAGGCAAAAATGGAGCGACTCGTCCTGCTTCTACCCTGTTTCTACTCTTCCTGTATCCTAAGGCAAACATGTAGCCTGTCCCAGCGGGGATGCACACAGCACCGGAAGAAACATCTCGGCCTCCGCTGCGCTTGGCTCGCTCTTAGTCACTTACACAGTGCCTCACTCTGCAGTTCTGTCCAGCCTAACAAGTAAATATTTTGGGCTTGTTTTGTGCTGGGTCACATTTGAGAGCTACAGCAATGATGTGGACAGTATCCACATCCTTGAGGCAAGCATACTTTAAGGAAGAAGATCACTATATAGATAGTAAAACAGAGCTATGCAAAGAGTACTGTGTGGTTGAGGGAAAAGGCACTAGACCCAATCTGGAGATCTGGGGTACAATTTTTGGAAGAGGTATGTATCTTTGTGTCAGGGAAAGAAAGGCACGTAAAAAGAAAGGCACGTAGGACCCATCGTAGGACTGAAGGAGAGAGTGTTATCTAGGAAATAAGGCTAAGGTATAGATTATAAAGATATAACACGCCAATGCTGGACATGGTGGCTCACGCCTACAATCCCAGCACTCGGGAGGCAGAGACAGGAGGATTGCTGAGTTCAAGGCTTGCCTGGGCACCATAGTGAGCTCAGGGCCAGCCTGAACTACAAAGCGAGACCCTGTCTCCAAAAAGCAAAAAAAAAAAAAAAAAAAAATGATATAACACGCCAAGAATTTAAATCTTAGTCCAAATCCTGTGGGAAACCTCACCAGATATTTTAAAGTAGGAAATGAAGTAATCAAATTTGAATTTTGGAAAACCTGAACAATAATACTGTACTTCAACTATACTGCCTTATTAAGTATAAGATGAAATTATATGCATTTATCACTGTTTATGTGAAGGAATGTGTGTGTATGTGCATGCATCTAGAAAATTCTAGATGTTGCTTTTCTTCTAGTATTTTATTTGCTTCCTTGCTTCAACACTGAAGTTAACCACTTGAAATGAAAGACTACAAACCAGCCAGAGACAGTCAGAAGCTTCCAAAAGGACACAAAACCTGACACCCGAGTTTCAAGTTGGCAAGTCAATAAATCCTATACAAATTTAGTATATATTGACTGAAGTTTTTTCTACTTAGCTCTTTTTATAGTCTTTGTCTTTAAGCCAATTCAACTCTAAATATGTGTGTGTGTGTGTGTGTGTGTGTGTGTGTATGAGAGAATTGTAAATTGCTTCTTGTCACTGTATAAAAGTAGCTTTACGGATTGTTACTTGCAAATAGATTCTGTCTTCCATTAAGGTTTACATGAATGATTAACAAAAAGAATCTCAGTGGGAGAGAAATTATATGTCTAATGTAGAGGGATGTCACATTCTAGCTTATCTCCAAGCTGTGGCTCTTACCCACATTGCTCATATTTCTCGGTTTGCTAACATTTGGGCTTTCACAAAATCAAGACTTCAAGCCGCTAAATATTGCCTAAAAGAGAATGTGCCATTAGGTTACTTCCTGTAAATCAGAAAATGAATCATAACATGAATAGCCAAGTTTGCAGAGCAGGATCTCTGTGTATTGTGAGATCCGAAGGGAAGAGCTGCATCTCTGCTTTTTCTCTCCACTCCCAGACGGGACGGGAGTGTCATTTGTCTCTTCTGCAGCTACTGCTGGAGACTCCGTGAACACAATATTCAGTGGATCTGGTCACTTTCTCTTATTCTGAGCGGCATTCTTAAATGAGCATAGTTTGCCCTCTACCTCTAAGTTTCCTTAATCTTCCTTTTGAACTTCTTTGGTTCTACTTTGATTCCCAGGTGCATTCAAATGATGCCCCCATCTGTCCCAAGCAATCCTCCTCCATCTATAGCAAGTGTCTCTTTTTTCTTTTTTCCTCCTTCCCAATTCGCTTTTGGAAGTCAGGAGGACTTCCCCAAAAATTGGGGAGATTTATTCTCACCAATCTGTTAATGGCTGAGATGTATTTACTATGTTATTCCTCCTAGAGATATTTGTGTTTTTACTAGAACTGGCTTTCCTTCATTCAAAGAAATACATTTTCAAGGATTGTAGTCAAAGTGATTGGTTTCTGGAGCAATGCGCTTTTCATTCCTTCACAATAGATGCAATATTAAGTTAGTATACGACAGAGGTGCTTTGCTGGGTGGGGGCTCAGGCGGAACAGACATGGATCTTGCTTTTAAGTGGCTGACAGGCTGAGTAGTCAGTGCAGGCTTTGCAACTGGGGAGTCCAGGGTAGCGGGAAGTTTTATTCAAAGGTATGCCCAGCACCTACTGAGAGCTTGTGTTTCAAAGCCGTTCGGTGAAATTCATTGAGAAATTAAACAGTTGAAAGATAAAGAGATTAGAGACAGTTTAACTTTCTCAAGTATTCTGCAACTTTGCAGTAAATCAGGTGAGGAGAGGCCATTCTAGAAGCAGAGATTTAATAGGACACTTGTAAAGACAAACATATCTTTGATTAGCTGGTGCTGTCAAACAGCAGAGCAGAGGTGGCGGGGATGTAGCTCAGGGACATTGCGTCTGCCTGGCAAGCACAAGGTCCTGAGTTCAATCCCCGGTACTAAAGGTGGATGGGGGGAAGCAGAGCAGGAAAACAAAAGAATGAGGACATTAAAAATAAAATGAATTTGGGCCGGAGGGTTAGCTCAGTGGTTCCAGCGCCTGCCTCGCAAGCACAAGGTCCTGAGTTCGATCCCTGGTAACCACATACAATGCTGGGCGTGGAGACTCACACCCACCAACAATCAACACCACATACCACAATGCCGGGTGTGGTGGCTCACGCCTGTAATCCCAGCACTCGGGAGGCAGAGACAGGAGGATTGTTGAGTTCGCGGAGGCTTGCCTGGGCACCATAGTGAACTCAGGGCCAGCCTGAACTAAAAGCAAGACCCTGTCTCAAAAATATAAATAAATAAATAAATAAAATGAATTTAAAGCCTGTACCTGTACTTTGGAGGTAAGAGGAAAATCTTACTGAATTCTTTGAAACCCTAACTGAAAGTTCTGGTGTTTGGACTAATATAAGCTAAATGTTAAAACTGTCTCATAGAGTACTTAACAATACATTAAAACAATAACATGAAGTAATTAACAATACATTAAAATAATAACATTCATAATAGTAGTCAATTGATCAGAAAACAAGCTAGACAGCCTTAGGATCACATATATATTGTGACTAAACACACATGCTTAGAACCAAGTTTGGAAGAAAAATTGCTAAAATGTCAACTGACAATAATTATTTGTAGGAGGTGGATTTATACATAATTTTCATTTTCTCTCCTATACTTTAAAATTTTCTCCAAAACCAATTTGAATACTTAGTCTGTGGCCTGAAAAAAAGACTTTTTTGAGACAGGGTCTTGCTTTGTAGTTCAGGCTGGCCCTGAGTTTACTATGTAGCCCAGGCAAACCTCGAACTCACAGAAATCCTCCTGCCTCTACCTCTGAGTGCTAAGATTACAAATGTGAGCCACCACACCACTTGTGGTGCTGATTGCTAGTGGGCGTGAGACACCATACCCAGCACTGTGGTATATGATTACTGGGAATCAAATTTGGGACCTTGTGCTTGCCAGGCAGAAACAAGAACCACTGAGCTAAATCCCCAGCCCAAAAATATTTCTTAAAAGGTAATCATTTAGTATAGATTAAGCATGTTAAGTGACAAGACAAATTAACCATTTGTTAATTTTCATTGCAGTATCAGAAGGTTAGAGCCCACTTTATAAAGAAAAGAAATGTATTTGGTTGAGTTTTGGAGCCTAGAAACCTAAGATCAGGGGCTCCCATCAGCTTGAACTCCGTGATAGCCTCAGGGTCAATGCTGTCACAATGGAGGGACTGTGAGAAGCACCACATGGAAATACAGGGGCCAGAGAACAGAAAGGACCGGTCTCGCTCTTCTGTAATGGCCCGTTCTTGCAGGAACCAACTGGAATACCGTGAGAACCATGCCAATCCCTTCTGAGATCAATGCCCCCAATGGCCTGATAACCTTGCACTACGCCCCATCTGTTAAAGTTTGTACCCCTCCGCAAACGCCACCCTGAGGGCCGAGCTTCTGATATTTGAAGTCTTAGAGATATATACAAATCGTAGGGTGTGTGTAAAATTCAATAGCATAATGTAGCATGTTGAGAGGCTCAGCAGAGAGCCGCCTGTTAAATGTCAATGAAAACAAACATCTTGCTAAAGAGTAAGAAATTCTGCTCTAGAGTCTCTCCTGGAAGTGTGATGTGGGTCACTTTGTTTTTCAGCTGATTGAAAACATCAGAATATACCTAACTAACAAGCCTAAGAGACAGAAAAAGTAGCAAATGTCATTTTCTCTGGGAAGCTCTTGGATGGAGGGAGCCGGCAGTGGAGTCATGGGTAGATGCGAGGGGCAAACCTTTGCCAGAACGGTGGCTTCATGATAAGAGCACTGAAAACTACCCGATCACCTTTTACCCTCCCTCTACCCAAGACAAGAACAAAAGCCATCTGCAGACGTCATCATCGAGTAAATGAAACTGGATAGGGGTTGCCACAAATCTGTCAAGGTCTGCAGGTGGTATTTATCCTTTCTGGCTGTCTTCGTCACTTTCCTCATCACTAAGACCTGATTCCCAACTGCCACAACTTAAAGGAAATTCATTTGACTGTCAGTTGTGGTCCGTGGCTGGTCAGCTGCACAGCAGCAATGGCCGGCAGGGGGCGTGTAGGAGGGAAGCGGAGAGGGCGGAGGAGCTGCCATGAGAGATACCTTCCCAGGTCACCCCTAGGGACCAGACCCTTCTGAAAGCCCCCACTCCCCGCCCCCACCCCGCAACAGAAACTCAGCCTCAAGGGCAGAGCAGAAGGCATACTGGAGTCCTAATCCTTAGTGCCTAGAATGTGGCCTTATTTGGACAAAGGGTCTTTACATAGCTAATAAAGGGAGGTCTTTGTTGTGTGTTCCTGTCAATGTGAACAGTGTACTTATATCTAACTCTAGGCAGTGCACAGTACATGTCCAAGGACACACCTCAACGAGCATCTCCTAAATAGGAGTGAGTGTGTAAGGTGGGTACATTCACTTCACAGAGAACTAAATTCTGCGCTCCAAACATACGGTACCTTATTGGTCAATGTCTGTGAGAATCAGTAACCTCAGTTCTGTTTGTTTTACTCTCTGCCCAGAGGTAGGCTTTTTTGTGATCATGAATATTTACATTTGTCTTAGCAGTCAAAATTGTGTAAAAGATTGACTTGAGGTAACAGCCTTCCAGGAAGATAAATAAAACGAACCCACAGCCACATATAAACAGTCCAGAAACCAGTACTTGTCAACAAGTACTGTGTCCTGATTTGCCTGCGTGAGATCTCAGAAGTTGAACGCTAAGGCAGTATTGGACTGTCCTACTCCAGTGACCCAGTTTATTCCAGATAGCAAGCTTAACCTTTTATTCCTTTCCTTTGGGAAATCAGCAAAAGAGGCACCAGCAGGCTGTTTTCTCAGAAAATGATGTGTAATGTGCTAACGTCTTCTAACGTGTCGCTTCTCCTTTGTGAAGGCCATTTATAGCTCAGTTCTCAGAGGTTTCACAGGATCATCCACCAGCACAGGCTAGGTTTCCCCTGAACACCAACTCGAGCACGTGCACAGCTGGTTGTGACAGAATTGCCTCAGACCTGGTCAGCTGCTGTCCTGGGGACAGTATTGTTATCGTGCCTTTGTCCAGAGAATAAATAATGAATCCTGTCAGGAAACAGTTACATCCTTACTGTTAGTATATCGCCTGTTTTTAAATGCACCTCTGAGTATATTTGTGAATTCTGCATATACTTGTGAACTCCGTCTCACTTAAAACCGTAAGGGAGAGTTCTATAGACTCCCTTAATTGACCACAATTTACACAGAGACAAGCTCTGGAATCCAATAGGATTGGGCCCTGGGTCTTAGCCTCCTTGTTCACTCCTCTGAGTCTCCAATTCCTTTTCCAGGTGAGGAATGCTACGTGAGTTTCCACTGCCTTCTAAGATGGATCAAGGTAAGTGATATACGGTAGTACTTCCATCACAAATGCTTTTGTTCATGAACATTTTGGCTTACAAACTGAAATCGTCAACACAATGTTGCTTCTGTTTGAAAATTTGTATCAGCTGATAAACATATCCATGGTCCTCTTCCTGCCACAAATAAAAGCCTAGAAATGTGGGAAGAATTAAGTTTGTGAACCCAGCTACTACCGTACCTTCATTTCTGCAGGTTGTTTGTCCTGCTACAGAAATAATGGTTGTTTGATTTAGATAGGTTTGTATGGGCAGTGGTTGTGGTTATTGTTGTTAAAAAACTGTTAGTGGCTGCAAGACCACTTGAGAACTTCCAAAGTGCAAATTTTTAATCACACTCATGGAACTAAAGCCCAGGAAGTGAGGTACTAAGAAGGCCCTCGTGATCCCTCGTGTAGGTAAAGAAAAGTCTGACTTTAGACGTAGAGTACTGAGAGCACTGAATGGCTTCCAAATAGAGTTCAGGGAATGTAGAGTTGGGAAGAGGTTATACAAAGACCAGAGCCAGCAAGCTGGTAAAAGGCATGAATTGGCTTGTACAGAAAGTCTAGCCAGTAGTGGTGAAAAAGATTTTAAGGACAGAGCTTCCTAGTATATTGTTTAGCTCATTTGCAATATGATGTGAGCTTTTTTTTCACTCTTGTTCTCACATTTAAAAATTTTAAGTGAAATTTCTATTGCCTGCAATAGACTTAGTCTGGTGGTGATCTTGTTTTAAGGAGAGAAGCATATGAGTTTGGATATATACCAAAGTGTGCTGAAGAAAAGAGCAAATATTATTAAGGTTTGTGTTTAGATGTGTTTAGCCTCATGTGGTCACAGGTGAGTCTTTTTCTGGAGTTGATTGATGGCACAGTGTTAGGTTCCAAGGCACTAGGATTAAGGGTGTGAGTGCTACCCATCCTAAATAGTCTGAATAAAGTAAAAGGGGCAGAAAGACGCTGTTAAGGTCTCCTGTTGCTTTTGCTGTCTTCCACCGTCATGAACTGTTGCCCCTCAGCCACACTAACTTGGAGCCAGGTGATTATGTACTGAAACCTCTATGTACTATGAGCTTAAAAACAAAAATCCCTTCCCCTTTAATTTTGGGTATTGGGTGTTTTGTCTCAGCAATAAGAAAAAACTAACAAGACAATTACTAACAGTGGCATGACCCCAGAGTCAGAGATTATTATAAACATGGGTAAGGCTTTTCAACTGCACCTCTACTGACAGTTTGGACTGAACAGTTTTTTTGCTGGAGCTATGACATTAACTATACGGTGGTTAGTAGTATTCTGGGCTGCTAGCCACTAAATGCCAGAAATAGCTCTTTCCTGAATTGTGACTACCAAAAAATACCATCAGCCATTATCAAGCAGGAACAAAATCAACCCATTTTCAAAGCATACTCTAGGGTCTTTGGGGAATACTGAATTTCTTTTCAGACATGTAATGAGTGAGGTGATTGGTTGTGGTGAGCCATTCATATCTGAATCATAAGTGACGACACAGTCTTAGCTGACATCTCTTACAGAGTAATGTAAAACATAATGATAATTTTTGTAAAATACCTAATGCATGCAGTATCTTTTCCTTTTTTACTTATTTTTTTAAATTATATCTTCCCTTTATTTTATTTGCAATTTTCTCTCAGCACTCTGAGAAAAAGTTTTGCCTGGTATATCCTTTGCTAATAAAACCACACACACAGAACACAGTGTATAAAGTGTTTAATGACACTTGACCATCGGAGAAGTTCATACATCAAAAGAATCATGGAAGATACACGTGTCTGAAATTTTAACACTGATAAGTTGTAGAGAATAAAAAGAGGAACATTTAAAATGTGAAACCATTGTGGTACAGGTTAGAGCGTTCCTTCTCTGCAAAACAAAGTGCTAAAAGAACTCATCCTTGTTGATGCTTTTTGAACTCACCCAGGTTCAATCTAAAGATTCCTTTAAGAGATTGCAGGATTCAGTTGTCACATTTTGTTATTTCTAGTTAACTCCTCCTTGTTTTTTTTTTTTTTTTTTTTTTTTTGGTGATGGTGGTACTGGAGGTTAAACCCAGTCTTGGCACTGAGCTACATGTGTTGCCCAGGCCAGGCTCTAATTTGAGATCCTCCTGCTCCCACCATGCAGAGTGCTGGAGTCCGGACTTGCACCACTATGTCCTGCTTCCCCTGGGTTTCTATTTGCTTTGCACATGTGTGGGTTATCTTGAGGTAGTTTCCTTAAACAGCTGGAATCTTAGCTCCCACCTGTCTCTGTCTATAGTTTTCACCCTAGTGAGACCACTTCTAGTCTTTACAAGAACTGAGACAATTGTTTTCTAACTGATTTCCTGTTTTTGTCTGTCCTTGTTAATTCCACATTCATCTTTTTTTTTATTTTTTATTTTTTGAGGCAGGGTCTTGCTTTGTAGTGCAGGCTGGCCCTGAGCTCACTATGTAGCCCAGGCAAGCCACAAACTCAGCAATCCTCCTGTCTCTGCTTCCTGAGTGCTGGGATTACAGGCCTGAGCCACCACACCTGGCACTGTGGTATCTGGTATTTATTGCTGGTGGGCGTGAGTCACCATGCCCAGCATTGTTGTATGTATTTACCAGCTCAAACTCAGGACCTTGTGCTTTTGAGGCAGGTGCCGGAACCACTGAGCTAAATCTCTGGCCCCCCTACATTAATCTTTTACAGGATTATTTCCATGTCTTTTGAAATTTTTCAGATAAAATACCATCTCCTTCCTAATCCCTGGTCAATTCTATAAAAGCTCAAAAGAAAAAATATTGAAAGCCTAAGGGCTTACACAAGTATAAGTATATTCTGAAAGCAAATCAAATTATTGAAATAGGACCTTGTTATATGTTTAAACAAAAAGATAGCATTCTGTAAATAAGGGAATGTGTATAACTTACTGCCTTTACCTGCAAAATAGGGCTGGCCTATGCCTCACTTAGGGTGTGATGAGGATTAAATGTTACCACCCTAACCACAGTGTCATATCCACATATCTATATATTAACAGTGTGCCTGTCTATAAATACAACGTATGAAAGTGGTATGAGCTTGTTACTGCTTCCCGTAATCCGATCACCTTCTGAGAGCTGTCATTCTACTGTCCTGTAGGGCACTTGGCTTCTTTTCAACGCCAATCTTTTCAGCAACCAAATTCTCTTCTCCCCCATCTTTGCAGGGCCAGGACTTTACCAGAACTTCCATTCTGGCCGCACTCAAAACTTCTGAAATCATTCAGTTGTGCCATTTGCTCTTGGTTTTCAAAGTAGAGCTGGCTAAAAGCCCCCAACAGTGGCCCTGCCACTGTGTGAATGTCAGGCTGCTGTGAAATTTCCTCTACTGGCTTAATTAACTTGTCCCGAATCTCAGTCTCCAACGGAATCTCAGGACATGAGCAAGCGTAGACCCTTTATTCGCCAGAGGATAACACATGACGCCTGGGCCCAACCTCGCACAGGGTCCTTTTCCAGCTAAAACCTCTGGGCCTGGTCTTCCTGGGCTGCCGGCTTCTGAGTGCTGATCAGAAGCTCCCATCAAGCTCAGCTAACAGCCTTCTAGGGCTGAGCAGTGTCGCCAAACCCTTCCAAGATTTTCCCGTGAACCAGTTCCAAAGTCTTCTGGACCACCTGATCAAGTGGCATCCTAACAACGACCCTGCTTTTCTGGTACCAAAATCAGAGCCCTGGTTCTTGTTGCTCAGACAGACCTGACACCTGCGGCCGAAAGGAAGGGAAGTTGGCACTGGCTCCCGGTTCAGGAGTCTCGGTCCTCGCTCTCAGCCTTGATCTGATCATGAAATGGTTAATGAATATGCCTCTTAATTCCAAGCTACAGAGTTGTTTGGTTTATTTAGTTTTGTGTTTTGTTTTTTGAGATAGGGTCTCACTATGCAGTTCAGGCTGACCTTGAACTCACTTGGTAGCCGAGGCTGGCCTCAAACTCCTGCCTCAGCCTCCAGAGTGCGGGATTTCGGGTGGGCACCACCATGCAGGGTCCAAACGACAGTTTAAAAGATACAAAAACCAAAGCCCAAAGAAAAATAGGCAGCAGAGGCAATTGGTGCTGTCTCTGCTTGACGGAGACCACAGCGTCTCATAGCAGACAGAACACAGGCCGGGACTTCACAGGGAAGACCACAGTGTAGACCACGAGGTACACTACAGAACATTGCCCCGCCTTTCCCACTGCGTGGCCCCATCTCAGGTGCCCACACTGACCCCTGCAGGTGGCAGCTGTGCCCCAGCCCTCTCTCTGGCCATCTCCCATACAAAGCCCAACTCTTTTTCTTTTTGGTACTGCAGGCCTCTCGCCCAGGTGAATAAAGTCCGCTCTTTGCTTCCCACTGGCCTGCTCGGGTGATGGCATTCTTCTTCGGTCGCCTGTCTCCAAGCCGAGACGGGTGGCATGGCAGGAGGACCTGGGGGAGGGGAAGTGCTCCTGGCATGACGACTGGCTCTTCAGCAGCCCTTTTCCATCGCTCTTCTGAACATTTTTAGTAGACTCAGACCCGTGATGCTCACAGAGATGGATTGTTTTGTTTACCATTTGTCAAAAACCGTGAAGGGTCTGAGATTTTTTTTTACCCTGAGATTTACAAGCTGACGGGCCAACCTGCTACAGTTTCATGGATGCTAACACGAGACAAAAAAAATCTCAGTTGGAGACAAAGGACTGTTCATTATTCGTAGTAATAGCAGCAGCCGGGGGACCAGCAGTTTTCTGAGCTGATGCTCCAATCCCACTTCCCCCAGGATGGCAGTTTGTCTGCCCCATACTCGGGAGGGAGATGTTATCTCCACTCTCCAAGGCTTGGGGACTAAGTGCCTCAGTGTATCCCTAGTGCCTGGTACCCAGGAAGTAATTCACAAGGGCACTTTGGGTAAATCATAAAAGTGCAAAACACACGATGTGGAGGCAGCTTAAGAAGGTCACTCTGTCCTTTACAAAGTCACTGCTGTTGGTCTCTAACTGCTGCTGTAAGAAATTGTCACTAGGCCAGGCGTGGTGGCTCACACCTGTCATCTCAGCACTCAGGAGGCTGAGGCAAGAGAACTGCTGTGAGTTCGAGGCTTGCCTGGGCTACATAGTGAACCTAGGGCCAGCCTGAACTGCAAAGCGAGACTCGTCTCAAAAACACTACAACAGAAAGAAACTGTCACAGACACAGACTTAGTGGCTTAAGATTACAAACATTTTTCTTAGGGTTGTAGAGGCAAAAAGTCTTAAATGGGTCCAAAGTCCAGGTGCCAGCCGGGCTGATTTTCTTCTGTACACTCCGGTAAATCCACTTCTTGCCTTTCCCAGATTCAAGAGGCCTTATGTTCCTTGACTTGGGAACGCTTTCTGTGCCGTTTGGAGGGGTCTACCAGGGATGGCCTCGGGGACTTCCCACGGCACTACACCTGCAGCCCTTCTCTCTTTCATTGTATTTTACTGTTTGTCACGAGACAAGTTCTTACCAAGTCGCTAGGTTGCTAACGCTGGGCTCGTGCTTGTGATCCTTTAACTTCAGCCGCCCCGAGGGCTGGTTGCTGGATGAGCTCCTCTCCCTCTTCACCTACACAGCCCCTTACGATGACCCTGAGGACATCCGGACAATCCAAATTCTTTTTCCCTGAGTCCATTTCGCCATTGGTGGTCATATTATCATAAGTGCCAAGAATTCTGTCCGATACGCAAATCTCTGGAAGACCCTTACTTTGCTTACCA
>PVIC010051053.1:0-12601 GCA_004025085.1 Thryonomys swinderianus
TCTTTCTTTCTTTCTTTCTTTCTTTCTTTCTTTCTTTCTTTCTTTCTTTCTTTCTTTCTTTCTTTCTTTCTTTCTTTCTTTCTCACAGTGCCGCTTGCTGCCCATGCATGCAAACTGCATTCTTTCTTTCCTGCAGGTCTCGTCTCCTGGTGACCAGGCAGATGCCCTGCATTCTTTCTTTCCTGCACGCAGTGCCCCCTGCTGGCCAGGCAGGTGCACTTCATTTTTCCTTTCTTGCTGATAGCACACCCTGCTGGCAGAGCCGGCGCACTGCATTCTTTCCTGCAGGCAGAGCCCCCTGCTGGCGGGCCAGGCACACTGCATTCTTTCCTTTTTGCAGGCAGCACCCCCTTTGAGTCAGGGAGGTACACTGCATCATTTCCTTCAGGCAGAGCCCACTGCTGGCCAGGCAGGTGCACTGCATTCTTTCTTTCCTGCAGACAGCGCCCCCGCTGGCCAGGCAGGCTCACTGCATTCTTTCTTTCCTGTAGGCAGCGCCCCTGCTGACCAGGCAGGTGCACTGCATTCTTTCCTACCAGCAAGGCCCCCTGCTGGCCAGGCAGGCACACTGCATTCCTTCTTTCTTGCAGACAGCGCACCTGTAAGCCAGGCAGGCACAGTGTGTTCTTTCTGGCACCTAGCGCCCCAGCTGGCCAGGCAGGTGCATTACGTTCTTTCTTTCTTGCAGACAGAGCTGCCTACTGGCCAGGAAGGAGCACTGCATTCTTTCTTTGTTGCAGAAAGTGCCTCCTGCAGGCTAGCCAGGCACATTGCATTCTTTCTTGCAGACAGTGGCCCCTGCTGGCCAGGCCGTCACACTGTGTTCTTTCTTTTTTTTCACCCAGCGCCTCTGCTGGCCAGGTAGGTGCATTGCATTTTTCCTTTCCTGCAGGCAGTGGCCCCTGCTGTCCAGGCAGGCACACTGCTTTCATTCTTTGCTGCATACAAAGCCTCCTGCTGGCCAGGCAGGCACACGGCTTTCCTTCCTTCTTGCAGACATTGCCTGCTGCTGGCCAGTCAGGGACATTTTTTCTTACTTTGTTGCACACAGCACCCCCACCTGGTCAGACAGGTGCACTGCTTTCATTCTTTGTTGCACTCAAAGCCCCCTGCTGGCCCAGCAGGTGCACTGTTTTCTTTCTTTCTTGCAGACAGCACCACCTGTGGGGCAGGCAGGTGCACTGTGTTATTTCTTTTTTGCACCCAGTGCCCCTGCAGGCCAGGCAGGCTCACTGCTTTATTTCTTTCTTGCAGACGACACCCTGTGCTGTCTAGGCAGGTGCACGGCTTTCTTATTTTCTTGCAGATAGCGCCCCCTGCTGGCCAGGCAGGTGCATTGTGTTTCTTGCACTCAGCGCCCCCTGCTGGCTAGACAGGCACAAGGCTTCCTTTCTTTCTTGCAGACAGAGCCTTCTGCTTGCCAGACAGGCACATGGCATTCTTTCTTAGTTGCAGTGAGTGCCCCCTGCAGGCCAGCCAGGTGCACAGCATTTTTTTCATTTTTGCAGACAGCACCCTTGCAAGCCAGGCAGTTGCATTGCATTCTTTCTTTCTTGCAGAGAGTGCCCCCTTCTGGCCAGGCAGCCACACTACTTACTTTCTTTATTGCACACAGTGCCGCATGCTGGCCAGGCAGGCACACTGTTTACTGATGGCCAGGCAGGTGCACTGCTTTCTTTTTTTTTCTTTTTTTTTTTTTTTTTTTTTGCAGACAGTGCATCCGGCTGATGAGGCAGGCGCACTGCTTTCTGTCTTTCTTGCACACAGCGCCCCCTGCTGGTCAGGCAGGCGCACAGATAGTTTTCTTTGTTGAGCACAGCACCCAATGCTGGCCAGGCAGGAGTGTTGCATTCTTTCTTTCTTGCAGAGTGCCTCCGCTTGCCAGGCAGGTGCTGTGCTTTCCTTCTTTCTTGAACACCTGGAACCCAGCCCTCACCCTAACGTGAGCAAAACCCAGAACCTACCTTCACCAGGGAGCCAGGCCTTAGTCTTTCCTGAGGCCCTAACCCTAACCCCAGGCCTCAGTGAGAATCAGCCCTCACACTAGCCTGGCCTTTAATCCTAGATCAGGCCTCAACTGGTACCCACCACTTACTCTAGCCTAGGCCCTAACACTAATGCGATGACTGACCTGGGATGCAGCCCTCACCCTAGACCAGGAACTAAACCTAGCACAAGGGTCCTCATGGGACCCAGCCTTCACCCCAGACCATGCCCTAACCTTAACACCAGGCTTCACCTTGTACCACACTCTCACCCTAGAATGGGACCTAAACCAAGAATCTAACCTCAACTGAGCTCCAGGCATCACTCTTGCCCAGGCCCTAACACTAGACCCATGCCTCACCTGGGACCCAGCCCTCACCCTAGCCCAGGCCCTAACCTTAACACAAGGCTTCACTGGGGACCCAGCCATTACCCTAACCAGGGCTGTAACCCAAGAATCTAACCTGACTTAGGCTGAAGCTTGACTCTTGCTGGGTCCTAACCCTAGCCCAATGCCTCATTTGGGACTCAGTCCTCACCCTAACATGGGCTTTAACATGGAAACCAAGCCTCACCTGGGACACAGTCCTCACCCTAACTCAGGCCCTAAACTGAGAACCTACCCTTACCTGAGACCCACCATTTAAAATTTCCTGTGCTTTAACACTAGTCCCAGGCCCCACCTGGTACCCAGGCCTCATCCCAGCCCACACATTAAGCCTAACAACAGGATTCACCTGGGACCCAGGCCTCAGCTTAATGTGAGTCCTAAACTGATAACCTATGTGCACCTGGGACCAAGGCCTTACTATTTCCCAGGCACTAACCCTAGCCACAGTCCTTACATGGGATGCAAACCCCACACTAGTCAGATGCCTCACCTGGGGAAGGGAATCAGCCCTCACCTTGGGAATTTCTCATGTGGGAAGCCCAGTGCACAGGAATAATCAAAATGATAGTATAACCCCCCTGAATCCTAACCCTAACCCTAACCCTAGGCATGATGCTCAACTTAGCAAATGTGTCCAGTCTGGAGGGAGCAGCACAAGCACTCTTGCACCAGATTTACTCCCAGCTATACTTCTCACCATTCCTGGGCAAACTGAACCTGAATATGCAAGAAAATCCACAGTGACAAAATTCTCGATCTGAGTAGAAACCTTACCCCACCTGTACATCTTTCACTGAGAACCCTACTCTACCTCCATAATACAATCTCCAAGTTCTTCCTCTGAATCATATCCCTGTCAAGAGAACGCGATGACAAATACACAAGAATCATCAAAACAGCACTTGGATTCGCCTTAGTCTGCACTCTGGCTGGCAGCCTAACCACAGGCCAAGAGTGTGCATCCCAAAAACAATGTCATTCATAAAGACACTGTGGCTACCCCAAATTCTCATACTGGTCCTAAAAAAGTAACACACATGGGTCATCTGTAAATGCAAAGGAATGCCACCTGATGCTATCTACCCAGCAAATGCTAACTTTGGCTCTCCCAGAAAATGGCACCATGAACAAAATTACCTCAGAAAGTCACTCCAAACACTTCCTCATACATACCCTAAAGAAAACTATAATATTTATGGTTGAATTTCCTTCACCGATTCAACCCAGGAATAATCAATAGGACAGTACTCTACCCCCTTACCCCAACACTAGCCCAAACCTCTACACTCACCCTACACAGGGTTCCCTAAATCCCAGGGGCCAGCTCAGGAATCCTACCTCTATCTTGAATGGTAATGTTCAACCAAACCATTCAAAGCTATTTGCAATTCCAATAGGCACGTTTCTCCACAGCCATAGCATCCTTTAACCAATTGGCACCCTGGCCAGGGGAAATGGAAAACGTGATCTGCAGGTGCCCAGAGTATGCCCACAAGGTGATTCACTTTCCTGACCTTAACCCAAACCACAAGACAAACAATGAAGATTGATTGACAACACAAGTTATTCTTCAACATGCCCCTCTTTTTCCTGCTTATCCTATACCTAACCTACCTGAAGGCACCTTCAGGCACTTGGAGGCCTAACAGCCAGATCAATTCATAAACACTTCCACAAGAAATAGAATTGTGGGCATTACCATCTATTTTGGAGTGAAGTACACTACTGTATCACTCCCAACGACTCAGACCTCCTATTCCTTAGCCAAAGCCCACAATCACCCTGCCACAGGAATGCTATATAAGAGGATAAGCACAGCACAATAATACGACGTCCAATCCTGACAGTAACCATCATCCTCAGTATACACTGGGAGGCCCAATCCACAGGAATAATCAGAATGCCAATATTAGTTTCCTGAATCCTAACCCTAATGTGAGACCCGATGCTCAACTTTGCCAATGCCTCCAGTCTTGAGGGAGGGGCACAAACACTAGTGCTCACATTACTCCCACCTATACTCCTCACCTTTCTTGGGCAAACTGAACCTGAATATGCAACAAAATTGACACTCACCCAATTCTCGATCTGAATTGAAACCTGACCCCGACTGTCAATGTTACACTATGAACCCCACTGTACCTCCATGATACACTATGCGTTTCCTGCCTCCAAATCGTGCCCCTGACAATTAAAGTTGATGACAAATAGACAGTAGTCATCAAAACGCCACTTGGACTCGTGTTACTCCACATTCTGCCTGGCAGCCTAATCAAAGGCTAAGACACTGCAAAACCAAACCATCCCCATTCATAAAGACAATATAGCTACCACCAATACTTATGCTCATCTTACAAAAGTAAAAAACATGGGTTATCTGAAAATGCCAAAGAATGCAACCTGATGCCATGGAGCCCGCCAATGCTAACTTTGTCTCTCCCAGACAATGGATACAGGTGAACCAAATTCCCTGAGAGAAGCATGATAAATGCTTCCTCAAAACTATATTAAAGCACATCTTAAACTTGATGACAGACTTTCTTAGACCGATACCTAGAAATGAGGAAAATGACATTAGTTCACACTCTTATACCCAAACTAGCCCTGTCCTCCAACCTCACCCTACACAGGGCTCCCGAAGACCCAGGGACCTGCTCACAAATCCTACCTATAAATTGAATGGTAACATACAACCAAACCATTCGTATCCATTTGAAATCCAATAAGGCAAATTTCTCCACAGTCATAGCATCTTTTAAAGAATTGGTGCCATAGCATCCTTTAACACATTGGTACCCTAGCCAGTAGAAAGGGAAAACGTGACTTCTATGTGCCCAAACTATGTCCACAAGGCAGGTCCCTTCTCTCATTATAACCCAAACCTGGAGCCTACCAGCAAATATGGACTGAAAACAGAAGTTAGTCTTCAATATGTCCCTCTTTTTATCTGCTTATCCTAAACCTAAATTCACAAAGCCACCTTCAGGCACTTGAGGCCTAACAGCCAGGTCAATTCATAACTAGTTGCACAAGAAATAGTATTATGGTCATTACCATATATTTTGGAGTGAAGTACACTAGAGTATTATGCCCACAGACTCAGACCTGCTACACTTTAGCCGAAGCCCACAATCACCCTGCCACAGGAACCCCTATAAAGGGGGATAAGCACAGTGCACTAATGCTACCTCCAATCCTGACAGTATGCAACATCCTCACTATACTTTGGGAGGCCCTATCCACAGGGATAATCAAAATGCCAGTACACTTCCCCTGAATGCTAACCCTAACCCTAGCCCCGATGCTCAATTTCACCAATGCCTCCAGTCTGGAGGGAGTGGCACAAATATACTAGCACTCACGTTACTCCCAGCTATACTCCTCACCTTTCCTCAGCAAACCGAACCTGAATACGCAAGAAAATCAATTCTCACCCCATTCTTGATTTGAAATGAAACCTGACCCTGCCTGTCAACTTTACACTATGAACCCCACTGTACCTCCATGGTACACTCCATGTGTTCTACCTCCAAATCATACCCTGACAAGACAACTTGATGACAAATACACAGCAGTCGTCAAAAGGCTACATGGACTCGTGTTACTCCACATTCTGCCTGGCAGCCAAACCACAGGCAAAGACCCTGTAAACCAAAACCAACCCCATTCATAAAGACACTAGAGCTACCACCAATACTTATGCTGATCTTACAAAAGTAACACACATGGGTTATGTGAAAATGCGAAAGAATACAACCTGATGCCATGGAGCCTGCAAATGCTAACTTTGGTTCTACTAGGCAATGGGCACAGTGAACTAAATTCCCTCAGAGAAGCATGTTAGAGGCTTCTTCATACCTATATTGAAGCACACCTTATACTTCACAACAGACTTTCTTAGACCGATACCTACAAATGTGGAAAAGGACATTAGTTCACACTCTTATACACACACTAGCCATAACCTCCATCCTCAGCATAAACAGGACTCCCTAAGACCCAGGGACCTGCTCATGAATCATACATATAACTTGAAATGTAACATTCAACTAAACCATTCGTATCCCTATGGAATCCAGTTAGAAAAGTTTCTCCACAGCCTTAGCATATTTTAAACAATTGGTGCCATAGTATCCTTCAACCAATTGGAACGTTAGCCAGTAGAAAGGGAAAACGTGATCTCCATGTGCCCAGACTATGCCCACAAGGCCATTCCCTTCCCTCACTGTAACTCAGACCAGAGCCTAACAACAAATATGGACTGAAAATAGAAGTTGATCTTGAACACGTCCCTCTTTTTTTCTGCTTATCGTAAACCTAACTTCACAAAGGCACCCTCAGGCACTTGAGACCTAATAGCCAGGTCAATTCAAAACCCCTTGCATAAGAAATAGAATCGTGGGTATTACCATCCAGTTTGGAGTGAAGTATACTAGTGTATCACTCCTAATGACTCAGACCTTCTATTCTTTAGCAAAATAACACAATTGCACTGCAACAAGCACTCCTATATTAGGGGATAAACACACAGCACTAATGCTACCTCCAATCCTGACAGTACCCATCATCCTCACTATACTTTGGGAAGCCCTATCCAAAGGAATAATCAAAATGCCAGTATACTTCTCCTGAATCCTAACCCTAATGATAGGCCTGATGCTCAACTTAGCCAATGCCTCCAGTCTGGAGGGAGAGGAAGAAAACTCTAGCACTCACGTTATTCCCAGCTATAATCCTCACCTTTCCTGTGCAAACCGATCCTGAATACACAACAAAATTGAAACTCACCCCATTCTCGATCTGAATTGAAAACTGATGCTGACTGTGAAAGTTACATGATGAACACCTGTGTACCTAGTTGATACACTCTCGTGTTCTGATTCCAAATCGTGCCGCTACCAAGACAACTTGATTACAAATACACAGCAGTCATCAAAACACCACTTGGACTCGTGTTACTCCACATTCTGGCTGACAGCCAAACCACAGGAACAGACTTTACAAAAAACCAACCTCATTCATAAAGCACTATAGCTACCACCAATACTTATGATCATCTTACAAAAGAAACACCCATGGGATATTTGAAAATGCCGAAGAATGCAACCTGATGCAATGGAGCCCACAAATTCTAACTTAGGCTCCACCAGGCAATGGGCACACTAAACGAAATTCCCTCAGAGAGTCACAATAAATGCTTCTTCATACCTATATTAAAGCACACCTTAAACTTCACGACAGATTTTCTTAGACCAATACCTAAAAATGAGGAAAATGACATTAGTTCACACCCTTATAACCATATTAGCCCTAACCTCAACCCTCGCCATATATAGGGTTCCCTAAGACCCAGGGACCTGCTCACGAATCCTACTTATAACGTGAATGGTAACATTCAACCAAACCAATCATATCCATTTAGAATCCAATTAGTCAAGTTTTTCCACATACATAGCATCTTTTAACCAATTGGTGCCATAGCATCCTTTAACCAAATGGCACCCTAGCCAGTAGAAAGGGAAAACGTGATCTCCAGGTGCCTTGAATATGCCCACAAGGCGGTTCCCTTCCCTGACTGTAACACAAACCCAGAGCCTAATAACAAATATGGACTGAAAATAGAAGTCACTCTTCAACACATCCCTATTTTTTTCTGCTTACCCTAAACCTAACTTCACAAAGGCACCTTCAGGCACTTGAAGCCTAACAGTAAGGTCAATTCATAACCACTTGCACAAGAAATAGAATTGAAGGTATTATCATCTATTTTGGAGTGAAGTACACTAGAGTATCAGTCCCAATGAATCAAACCTCCTACTCCTTAGGCAAATCCCACAATCACACTGCTACAAGAACCCCTATATTAGGGGATAAGCACAGAGCACTAATGGTACCCGCAATTATGACAGTACCCTCATATTCACTATACTTTGGGAAGCCCTATCCACAGGAATAATCAAAATGCCAGTATACTTCTCCTGAATCCTTACCCTAACCCTGGTCCTGATGCTCAATTTAGCCAATGCCTCCAATCTGGAGGGAGGGGCACAAACACACCATTGCTCACATTACACCCAGCTATTCTCTGCACATGTCCTGGGCAAACCGAACCTGAATACACAAGAAAATTGACACTCACCCCATTCTCGATTGGAATTGAAATCTGATCCCACCTGTCACCCTTACACTATGAACCCCACCGTACCTCCTCGATACACTCTCCATGTTCTGCCTCTGAATCATGCCCCTGAAAAACAACTTGATGAGAAATAAACAGCATTCGTCAAAATGCCACTTGGACTCACATTACTCCACATTATGGCAGGCAGACGAACCACAGGCCGAGTCTAAAAACAAAAACCAACCCCATTTATAGTGACACTATAGGTAAAACCAATACTTATGCTCATCTTATAAAAGCAACACACATGGGTTATCTCAAAATGCCAAAGAATGCACCTGAGGCCATTGAGCCCCCAAATGCTAACATTGACTCTCCCAGAAAAAGGGCACATTGAACCAAATTCCCTCAGAGAGGCATGATAAATACTTTATCATACCTATACTAAAGCACACCTTAAACTTCAGAACAGACTTTCTTACACCAATACCTACAAATGAGGAAAATGACATTGGTTTACATCCTTGTACCCATAGAAGCACTAACCTCCACCCTCACTCTACACAGGGCTCCCTAAGACCCAGGGACCTGCTCACGAATCCTACCTATAACTTGAATGGTAACATTCAACCAAACCTTTCATATACATTTAGAAGACAAAAAGGCAAGTTTCTCCACAGCCATAGCCTCTTTTAACCAACTGGCGAAACAGCATCCTTCAAACAATGGGAACCCTAGCCAGTAGAGAAGCAAAACGTGATCTCCATGAGCCCAGAATAGGCCCAGCAGGCTGATCCCTTCCCTCAAGTCACCCAAACCCGGAGCCTAACAACAAATACGGACTGAAAATAGAAGTTGCTCTTGAACACGTCCCTCTGATTTTCCTGCTAATACTAAAACTACCTTCACAAAGGCGCTTTCAGGCACTTGAGGTCTAACAGCCAGGTCAATTCATAACCCCTTGCACAAAAAGAGAATTGAGGGCATTACCATCTATTTTGGAGTAAAGTACACTATTGTATCACTCTCACAGACTCAGACCTCCTAATCCAGAGCCAAAGACCCACAATAACCAAGCCACAGGAACCCCTATATAAGGCGTAAGCACAGCGCACGAATGCTACCTCCAATCCTAACAGTACACATCATCCTCACTATACTTTGGGAGGCCCAATCCACAGGAATACTCAAAAGGCCAGTATACTTCTCCTGAATCCTAAACCTAACCCTAGCCCCAATGCTCAACTTAGCCAATACCTCCAGTCTCAAGCGAGGGGCACAAACGCAGTAGTGCTCCCAGTACTCCCAGCAATACTCCTCACATTTCCTGGGCAAACCGAACCTGAATACGAAAGAAAATCGACACTCAACCTATTCACGTTCTGAATTGAAACCTGACCCCGCCTGTCAACGTTACACTCTGAACCCCACTGTACCACCCTGATATACACTCCGTGTTCTGCCTCCGAATCATGCCCCTGACAAGACAACTTGATGACAAATACACAGCAGTGGTCAAAACGTCACTTGGACTTGCATTACCCCACCTTGTGCCTGGCAGCCGAACCACAGAACAAAACACTGCGAACAAAAACCAACCCCATTCCGAAAGACATTATAGCTACCACCAATACTTATGCTCATCTTACAAAAGTAAACACACATGGGATATCGGGTAATGCCCAAGAATGTAACCTGACGAAATTGGGACCACCAATGCTAACTTTGGCTCTACTAGACAATGGGCACAGTGAAACAAATTACCTCAGAGAGGCACGATAAACACTTCCTCATATGTATATTAAACCACACCTTAAACTCCACGACAGACTTTCTCAGAGAGATACCTGGAAATGAGGAAAATGACATTAATTCAAACCCAGGATCGCATATTAGCCCTGACCTCCACCCTCAACCTACACACGGCTCCCAAAGACTCAGGGACCTGCTCACGAATCCTACCTAAAACTTGAATGGTAACGTTCAAACAAACCATTCGTATCCATTTAGAATTCAAAAAGGCAAGTCTTTCCACAGCCATAGCCTCTTTTAACCAACTGGCTCCATAGAATCCTTCAACCAACGGGCACCCTAGCCAGTAGAGAGGCAAAATGTGACCTCCGTGTGCCCAGAATAGGCCCACCAGGCGGATCCCTTCCCTCAAGTCACCCAAACCCGGAGCCTAACAACAAATACAGACTGAAAATAGAAGTTGCTCTTGAACACGTCCCTCGTTTTTTTTGCTTATCCTAAACCTACCTTCACAAAGGCGCCTTCAGGCACTTGATGTCTAACAGTGAGGTCAATACATAACGCCTTGCACAAAACGACAATTTAGGCATTACCATCTATTTTGGAGTAAAGTACACTATTGTATCACTCTCACAGACTCAGACCTCCTAATCCAGAGCCAAAGACCCACAATCACCCAGCCACAGGAACCCCTATATAAGGGCATAAGCACAGCGCTCCAACGCTACCTCCAATCCTGACAGTACACATCATCCTCACTATACTTTGGGAGGCTCAATCCACAGGAATACTCAAAAGGCGAGTATACTTCTCCTGAATCCTAACCCTAACCCTAGAACCAATGCTCAACTTAGCCAATACCTACAGTCTCAAGCGAGGGGCACAAATGCAGTAGTGCTCCCGTTACTCCCAGCTATACTCCTCACATTTCCTGGGCAAACCGAACCTGAATACGCAACAAAATCGACACTCAACCTATTCACATCATGAATTGAAACATGACCCCAGCCGTCAGCGTTACACTATGAAACCCACTGTACCTCCCTGATACACTCTCTGTGTTCTGCCTCCGAATCATGCCCCTGACAAGACAACTTGATGACAAAGACACAGCAGTGGTCAAAACGTCACTTAGACTTGCAATACTCAACATTGTGCCTGGCAGCCGAACCACAGACCAACACTCTGCGAACCAAAAGCAACCCCATTCAGAAAGACACTATAGCTACCACCAATACTTATGCTCATCTTACAAAAGTAAACACACATGGGATATCTGAAAATGCCCAAGAATGTAACCTGACAAAATTGGGCCCACCAGTGCTAACTTTGGCTCTACCAGACAATGGGCACAGTGAAACAAATTACCTCAAAGAGGCACGATAAACGCTTCCTCATACGTATATTAAAGCACTCCTTAAACTCCATGACAGACGTTCTCAGAGATACCTTGAAAGGAGGATAATGACATTAGTTCATAGCCATGAACGCACGTTAGCCCTGACCTGCACCCGCACCCTACATATGGCTCCCAAAGACCCAGGGACCTGATCACCAATCCTACGTATAACTTGAATGGTAACATTCAAACAAATCACCTGTATCCATTTAGAAGGAAAAAGGTAAGTTTCTCCACAGCCATAGCCTCTTTTGACCATCTGGCACCATAGCATCCTTCAACCAATGGGGATCCTAGACAGTAGAGAGCAAAACGTGATCTCCGTGTGCCCAGAATAGGCCCACCAGGTGGATCCCTACCCTCAAGACACCCAAACCCTGAGCATAACAACAAATATGGACTGAAAATAGAAGTTGCTCTTGAACACGTCCCTCTTTTTTTCCTTCTTATCCTAAACCTACCTTCACAAAACCGACTTCAGGCACTTGATATCTAACAACCAGGTCAATTCATAATGCCTTGCACAAAAAGAGAATTGAGGGCATTACCATCTATTTTGGAGTAAAGTACACTATTGTATCACTATCACAGATGCAGACCTCCTAATCGAGAGCCAAAGACCCACAATCACAGAGTCACAGGAACCCCTATATAAGGGCATAAGCACAGCGCACCAGCGCTACCTCCAATCCTGACAGTACACATCATCCTCACTATACATTGGGAGGCCCAATCCGCAGGAATATTCAAAGGGCCAGTATAAGTCTCCTGAATCCTAACCCTAACCCTAGCCCCAATGCTCAACTTAGCCAATACCTCCAGTCTCAAGCGAGGGGAACAAACGCAGTAGTGCTCCCGTTACTCCCACATATACTCCTCATCTTTCCTGGGCAAACCGAACCTGAATACGCAACAAAATCGACACTCAACCTATTCACATTCTGAATTGAAA
>PVIC010051054.1:0-12535 GCA_004025085.1 Thryonomys swinderianus
ACTAGATCTGCTTTAGTTACCATCTCCAAGAGTCCTGGTGTTTGAGTTTCAGTTTGCCCTATTTCCCTTTTCTCTGAATTTCCCTGTGGTGGTGATCTTTGTGTCTGGTTTTTTGTGTATTTTCCCATTTCTACTCTTTCATTATTTTTAATGCTCTTCTTTGTCTGATGACAGGGCAATGTTTGTTGCAGGTCTCTTTCTATTATCTGGGGCCCTTTGGAAGCAGCACTTTCCTGGGGGGTCCTCCTTGAATCTGTAATAACCCTTGAGAGTTCTCACTCCTGACACATCATGGTAGGTATTTGAGCAGAACAATCACATCATTTTTGTTACCATAATACAATAAATGCCAGTATCAGTATTAAACACAGTAAATAAGATAAAAAGGTTTGTTAGATTCTATAGTGGATACTTTGAGCTTATGAGTTACCTCTATGTCTGACTCCTCACTACACAGCTCTGGGATGTAGTGGGCTGGTGGGCGGCCTTCAGTCTACTGGAAATGGACTGCACCCTGCAGCCGGGTCCGTGTGCTGCTCTCTCAGTCAACCAGAAGCAAGGCACAGCGGGGCCGCATCCGCTGGGTCCGGTCCGCCCGCCGCTGGTTCCTCAGTCCACTGGAAACACGGCATGGCGGGGCCTGGAGCTGCTGGGTCCGGTCCGCCTGCCGCTCGTTCCCCGGTCCGCTGGAAACACGGCACTGAGGGCCCGGAGCTGCTGGGTCCGGTCCGCCTGCCACTCGTCCCCCAGTCCGCTGGAAACACGGCACTGCGGGTCCGAAGCTGCTGGGTCTGGTCCGCCCGCCGCTTGTCCCCCAGTCCGCTGGAAACACGGCACTGAGGGCCCGGAGCTGCTGGGTCCGGTCCGCCCACCGCTCGTCCCCCAGTCCACTCTTTTTTTTTTTTTTTTGAGACAGGGTCTCGCTTTGTAGTTCAAACTGGCCCTGCGCTCACTTTGTAGCCTAGGCAAGCCTCAAACTCAGAAATCCTCCTGCCTCTGCATCTGCCTCCCGAGTGCTGGGATGACAGCATGAGCCACCATGCCTGGTACTGTGGTACATGGTAGTGATTGCTGGTGAGCATGAGTCACCATACCTGGTATTGTTGTTTGTGGTTACCTGGGATTGAACTCAGGACCTTGGGCTTGCTAGGCAGGTGCCAGAACCACTAAGCTAAATCTCTGGTCCTCAGTTTTTATTTTTTATTAGCATATGTTCACACTGCATAATGTTCACATTGCTTGTGTGGCATAAGACATCTTGGTTTTTTTTCATGGCCTTCCCCTCCCCCTCCTGCCTCCTCTTCCTTCCTCCATCTCTTGGTCTCCTTCCTATTTGAACTAAATCGGTGTCCCTACTGTCTTTACTTAGATTTTGGGTTTCTCATTAAAAACTACGTGACTATAGACAAAACATTCCTACCTCATAGGCTTAGGGTGACTCCCCCAGAAGCTTACCCATTTGGAAGGGTTTTTTCAGTTTACTGAGTACTTATCATGGGGCAGCTGCCTTTAAACTAAACCTCATTTGTTCCGCACAGAAATGCCCAATTTCTACATCTGAGTAAGATGAGACTTGGACATGCATAAGTAATTTTCAAAAATGGGTGCCCAGTTATCTGGCCACAGGGCCCTGTGGCCAGTCAACTGGCAAGCCACCCCACATGGCATTAGTGCCATGCTGTGGGCCTGTCCCTGGGAAGGCTTGGCACCCTTTGCTCAGGCCTCTTCAAAAGGTGCACCAGTGAGACAGCGACAGGTCTAACAAAGGCCCATAAGCAACACACATGCACTTGAGTCTCACTCTGTGTCAGGAATTGCTGTGACACTGGACCAGAGGCAGTCTGATTAGAGCCAGTGTGCAGATGCTAATGGGAAAGCAGAAAAGCCATTCACCTGCCTCAGAGCAAGTCTTCCAGCCTGATGATTGAGGTATCTGCCAAGATACACTGGTTTTCAGCCCACTGTGGGTTAGGATTTACTTTTCTTCTGAAGCAATGCTATACTGTTAACCCAACCAGAAACTCAACCACTGTTCACACTTATGTGTCCCTCTGTTAAGCAGAAGTGCAGATGAAGTAAAGGGGGCTCCTTCTTTCCAACTTCACTCACTCTCTAACGATGGATATCAGTGAGTTCCACTCTTACTGTCTTGTCAAATCCCACAAAATTTTATTTTAGAGTCAGGCACAGTGGTGCACACCTATAATCCCAGCATTCAGGAGGCTGAGGCAGTATCACTGCAAATTCAAGATCAGCCTGGCCTACATGGTGGGTTCAAAACCAGCACGAAAAGGCCAAAATATATGTGTGTGTGCATGTGCAGAGAACCACTTCCCCATGAGAGTGATAAAGTCTGCCAGTTTGTTACTTTGTTCTCCCAAGAGTCTTTGCCATATTTTGGTAATATTCATGTTATATAATAAACTAGCTTCCCAAAGCAAGTGTATGATGCCACACTGCAAGAGGATGATTATTTGTATTTTTCCATCTCCCTTTTGTCTCTTTCAGACCATTGGCACTAAGTTGGTCTAGTGAAACATTTCTAAACTTTTCAGCCTTTCTGGTGCTCTTGGTCTTTAAGGACTGACTCATGAGGACAGGTGTGCTGGAATACTGGGGATGGGGAGGGAAGAGAAAACAGGAATGGGAGGATACCAGATGCTAACCTTGGCCTCTTTTAAAGAAGGGTGGGGATCAGACGTGGCAGACAGTGAAGTGGTACGAAGAGACTTATCTTCCATGTCTATGTACTTCTGTATTATGCAAGTATGTATAACAGCAGATTAGTTTATAGCCTGTGTAACTAAAAATGTTGATAGATTTATAGGAAGAAACATTATGTAGTTGATACCTTCTTTTTACAAATCACTGAGAGCCTTCAAGAAAACACTGGAACTCCAGATGTTAGGGTATTTCAACAACATTGCTGATGTGTAATGCTTAAATTACCAGCCCCAGTCCCTAATATGAGATTGTTTTCTGGTTTGTCCTTGGGCTATGGCACTGTTCAGGGCCCCTTAAGTCAGTGACCATTACATCTATGTTTCTCTCCTCAAGAAAATGAGAGGAGGGCTGGAGATTTAGCTCAGTGGTTCTGCTGCCTGCCTAGAAAGTGCAAGGTCCCTGATTTGATTCCAGTAACTATATACAATGATATGATATTAGGAGTGGTGACTTATGCCCATCAGCAATCAGTACCACATACCACAGTGCCGGGTGTGGTGGCTCATGCCTGTAATCCCAACACTCAGGAGGCAGAGGCAGGAGGACTGCTGAGTTCCAGGCTTGCCTGGGCTACATAGTAAGCTCAGGGCCAGCCTGAACTACAAAGCAAGACCCTGTCTAAAAAAAAAAAAAAAAAAAAAAAAAAAAAAAAAAAAAAAAAAAAAAAAAAAAAAAAAAAAAAAAAAAAAAACCAAGAGAGAAATAGGGGAAAAAAAGAGAGAAAGAAAATGAGAAGACACGGAAACTTTCCATCTCCATGAATGAAATGTCTTCCACTTGTTTATCAGACCCCTCCCTAAAATTCAGTTGCTCACTATACTACTTTGCATATAATATTTTTAGATAAAAAAGTCTTAAAATAAGGAACTTTAAAAGATCTGGGGCGCCGGGCGTGGTGGCTCACGCCTGTAATCCCAGAACTCAGGAGGCAGAGACAGGAGGATTGCTGAGTGCGAGGCTTGCCTGGGCTACATAGTGAGCTCAGGGCCAGCCTGAACTACAAAGCGAGACCCTGTCTCCAAAAAAAAAAAAGATCTGGGGCAAGCAGCTGAGTAAATGCATTTGGAATTATAAGGCTAAAACCCCTCAGAATTCTGAGTCTAGAGAACATTTAACAGGTACCTATAGAAGGCTGTCATTTGGTGGATGGAGAACAAAGGCCGTCATTCAGTAAGGCTGCCCTTGTCCAGGTTTGGGAGGCTGACGGGCAGTGCGTGGCCTGAGCCAAAAGTGGACGTTGGTCCTTATCTTCTCACCACTGGCCAGGACTTCTCTCCCTCACCCTGCCTGAGTGGTTTCCATCAGGTTAACATCACTGCCTAGCTGGGCACGGGCTGGGGCTGCTGTGAGCACCTCCCAACAGCCCTAAAGGCATCTGGGCTCACAATGCTCTTGGCCCTGTGAGAGCAACACCAGCAAGGGCTGCAGACTGTCCTCTAAATTGCCCTCTAATTGCTTCCTGAAACAGTCTGAGCTAATCTGGACCCTTTTACACTGTCCCCTTCAGCCTGGCAACCTGTTAGAACATGGTCCTTTTGTGGGATCTCCTACTACTACAGCACAGCTAATCTGGACCCTTTTACACTGTCTGTCCCCTTCAGCCTGACAACCTGTTAGAACGTGGTCCTTTTGTGGGATCTCCTACTACTACAGCACAATCACCTCATTCCCCTTTGGCCTGAAGTAAACAAAAGCTTCCTGTGCTCCCCCTTGAATCTGTCTCACTGCAGGTAGAAGGCTGGAGCACTCAGTGTGACACAAGTCAGCGATGTTCACAGTCAGCAGCAACAGCTAGGCTGCAGAGAGAGGTGCAGAACTTCTTTGACGGGATCAGGGTCCTCAGAGAAGCCCTGGAGTTACAGACCCATGCAGTCTACATACTTTTCTCTATACATGGACAACTTGATAGAAAAATATAAAGTAATGGCAATATAGAATATAGAGAATTTAAAAGGTATGTATGTATATGCACTCACACACATATCAAGGAAGAGAAGAAGAAAAATTGAGTCAAAGTTGAGTGTTAACGTGTTAACAATTATTCTTGCTGGGGAGAATAATCAATTTTTCATTTGTTGTTGTTTATTGCTTTGGATTTTTGCTGTTGTTTTAGTGCTGCAAATAGAACCCAAGAATGCTCTATAACCCTGGCCTATTATATCTTGTACTTTGAGACATCTCCCTGAGTCACTCAGGTGAACTGGTACGTAAATGAGCCCATGGGGGTTACGGAAGGGCACTGACAACCACCCAGCATGGCCTGGAACTTCCAACCCTCCTGTTGTCTCCCTAGCAACTGGGATTACAGTGTGTATCACCATGCCCAGCCATTTTTAAAATTACTTTCACAGGGGCTAGGGATTTAGCTTAAGTGGTACTGCACCAACCTTGGACACACAAGGGCCCAAGTTTGATCCCTGGTACTGCAAAAAAAATGTACTTTTATACATTTACTTCATAATTTACAAAGTCAGTGTGCTTCTTAGGGCTCTGATGCCAGTCATGTCACTCTGCAGTCTAACTGTGCCTGTGCCTTTTTCCTGAGGGCCGAATTCCTGCTTCCTGGCTCTGGGACCTGCTTGGGGTGGGCAGGCCCCTCCAAGTCTGCATATCTAAAAAGTAAGCCTGTTCCCCTCCACATCCTCTGCACACGCACATACACATACACTACATCCCTGTCTCTTCATTCTCCTGCCAGAGTTCACCTGGGCCTGGTCACCTTCCGGGAGTGCTACCTAAATGTCCTCTGCGCCCCTGCTGGAAGCACCTTCCAGGGCAGAGACATAGCCACATTGCAAGCCAGGAAGGGTCCTGGAGTGTGGACTGCAGCTCTGCAGCCTTCACTCTGGCACTGCCTCCTCAGACACCCTCGAACTTGAATAGAAATCAGTTTTTCCACCAGACCCAACACAAACTCTTACCTAAAATACACAAAGCTCTTCTTTCTTCTACCTTTCTATTGCCCTTAGCAGGGACACTGAACAACTGTAATCCAAGGTTTGCATGTTAAATTGCTCAATCTCAAAGCAGCCGCACCTCAAAAGGGCTGATCCCATCTTTCTTGCACTGTATTCTTTTCTCCATTTCCCTCAATATGTACACTTCACACAGTCTGGGGATTTAAGGCTTTTTTACTTTTTTTTTTGAGACAGGGTTTCCCTTTGTAGTTGAGGCTGGCTCTGAGCTCACTATGTAGCCCAGGTAAACCTCCAACTCAGCAATCCCATCTCTGCCTCCTGAGTGCTGGGATTACAGGCGTGAGCCACCATGCCCAGCATTGTATGTGGTTAACTGGGGATGGACTTTAAGACCTTGCGCTTTCGAGGCAGGCGCAGGAACCACTGAGCTAAATCTCCAGCCCCATGGGCTATTTTATTTTTAAGTTGAATTCTAACTTATATGTAGTAAAGCATGTAAACCCTGAGTATACAATTGAATGAAACTTTAACATGTAAATATCCATGTCACCACACAGCATTTAACCCATCTCCAGGGCCTCGGGATGTGTACCTGTACCTTGCTCTATACCCCGCCAGTTGACAACTCCTAAAAGTAGCCACTGTTGACTTCTATGTTACGGCAATTCTTTTTAAAATTAATTTTATATAAACATAGTTATTTAGCATTTACATTTTTGTGTCTGGCCTTTTTTGGTCACCATTGTATTACATAACCTATATTTTATATGTTTAATTGACAGCAATTTTACTTGTATATGGAGTATAGTGTGACAGTTCAATACATGTACATGATGTGTAATGATGAAGTCAGGATAAATAGTCCTGCTTCTCAGACATTATTTCTTTTGTTAGGGACATTCACATAAACCTTTCTACTAGCTACTTTGAAATATACAAATAATTACACCCTATAGTTTAAATCATTCCATTCCATACACTCTCCAAAATGTATGGAAATCAAATCAAATTGTATTTTAAAAACAACTTGGTAACAAGACAAAAGAAACTTCAGCTTCATATGAATATAAAAATAATATGAAATAGTGTGAATATATTAGTAAGTTCATGTTTGAAATGTTGTCACTTGGCATGGATTATAACTAGACTAGCAGTGCAAATTAGTTTGAAAAATCCCACAAATTAACTTAATCTACATAGACGTCCAGGAAGTAAAAAGTATGGTCCAATTTTTATGAAAGAACTAAGATGACCTTCAAATATATTGAAGATTGAGGAAAGAAAGTTGGCACTTCAAATCAGTGGTGACATTTTCTCGTGCTCTGTGATTTAGAGCCCCATGGTCAGGCTATGTAGTCCTTTTCTCCATGTTCCAGAAGACTCTGACAGAAACTTCTGTGAAGGTTCACCTTCTGGGTATGTTAGAGGAAAAAACAAGCCTCATACTCCTTGGGAAATGATAGGTTAAGCAAAAATACCCACGTAAAAGACCAGAGATTTAGCTTAGTGATTCCACACCTGCCTAGCAAGCCCAAGGTTTGATCCCCTCTAACTACATACAACAATACTGGGCATGGTGACTCACATTTACCAGCAATCAGTACCACATACCACAATGCCGGGTGTGATGGCTCCCCCTGTAATCCCAGCACTCGGGAGGCAGAGGCAGGAGGACTGCTGAGTTCAAGGCTAGCGTGGGATACATAGTGAGCTCAGGGCCAACCTGAAACAAAGCAAGACCCTGTCTCAAAAAGAACCCCGTCAAAACCCAAGTAAATATATTCTGTGAAATAAAAGCTCTTTTTTTTTTTTTTTTGAGACAGGGTCTCACTTTATAGTTCAGGATGGCTCTGAGCTCACTATGTAGCCCAGGCAAGCCTCAAACTCAGCAATCCTCCTGCTTCTGCCTCTGCCTCCCCGAATGCTGGGATTACAGACGTGAGCCACCACACCCCGGCACTGTGGTATGTGGTGCTGATTGCTGCTTGTTGCTGGTGGGCGTGAGTCTCCACACCCAGCATTGTATGTGGTTACCAGGGATCAAACTCAGGAACTTGCGCTTGCTAGGCAGGCGCCGGAACCACTGAGCTAATCCTCCGGCCCAAAAGCTCTTTATTTTTAATCAAAAAAGATGTGAAGTATATTTGTTTAATGTGTATCATTTGAATAATTGATGAACTTAATTTACATTAAATGATGAATAATTCATAAGGTGACTGCACATTCCATCTGCTCAGCCACCTGCTGCCAACTCCACCCGTGCACTCACCAGCCTTAGAGTTGTGCCCCGTGCACACACGGGGCAATCAAACAGCACTAGCTTCTGTGGGCCCCACTCAGTGTATGGTGCAGCAGTCCCGCAACCCAGACACAACACCCTCTTCTGTTTTGACCAGCATGTAGTAATCAGGACTCTCACTGTTTTGTCCTCATACAGTTGTTCATGTTCGTCCTACCACTGGTCATCTACTTGGGCCTCTGTCTCTGCTATTGCTCCCCTTGAATCCAGAACCCTTGGATGAATCTGCATATTAGTTAAGCATCTGCTTTGTGAAGCTGAGTAGACAGCTACAGAGATAGGAAGACAGGCAACACACTTCCTGCCACAGAGGGGCCTCCAGTCTGGCTGAGGGAAGCATCATGCAGAGTAGAAATATTTTCACGTCAGACTGATCTTGGTTCCAACTGTCCACTACATACAGTCTCTATAACTTTGCTCAATTTCCCAAGGCCTGTTTCCTTACAGTGAAAGTGGGAACTCTCCATAGTCGTTGTATGAAAGTTATGAAAATCTGGCTCATGGCAGGCACACAACAGAGAGAGGCTAGTATATTATTTTAGCTATACAAATTTAGAGTTAGCATTTCTCGGAATGGAGATTACTAATTTTTCTAATCCAGTAGTTTAACCTTATAAAAAGTTACCATTTCTTGCTGGAGTCATTCTTGGGCACACAGGAGGCAGTGGGTGTTAATAGAAAGTGATGTTTCAAAGACTTCAGCAAAGTGCAGAGCTCCAGATGGTGAGATTTCACCAGATATTTTATTCTTTATATTCTTTGCGTTGCTTGAATTGTTTTTTAACCTCAAACATATAATTTTTTTATAACAACTCCAAAAAAGCTTTGTTAAAATTTACCTCCTGAATTCAAGAGCTCCGGTGTCATCTCTCCAGTACCAGGTTCCTAATTGTAATCCCCATTGCTGAAAAGGAGATGAGAAAACCAAAAGTGATTAAAATTCAATTTACAACTGACAGGCACAAAAGCCTTTAATAATTCCTATTAGCTGCTCCACTGTTTATTCAGTAAAGACTTAGAATATTTTTTCTTTGAACTTGAAGCCAGGATTTTATCCTTTTTGTTTGTTTTTAGGATGTGGTTTCGGGAAGGAGAAATAAGGAGAGAAAAGGCGAGGGAAGGAAGGGGAGGAGAGGAGGGCAAAAGAGAGAGGAGGGGAGGAGGCAGGAGGAGGAAGGGAAGGAGGAAGAAGGTAGAGAGGGACAGAGGAAGAAATGAGAGAGGAGGGAGAGACTGAGGAAGGGAGAGCCAAAAGGAGACGGAGGAAGGAAACGGACAGCGCGCGCAGCTCGGGTCACGCAAAGACGGAGCAAACTGCTGCCCAGCGCGGCCGCCCTGGGCTCCGTCTCGCCGGCCAGCCCTTCCCCGTGGGAGAGCAGCCCAGGCCAGGGCCATACCGCTGGGCCGTTGGGTGCGGCGGAGGTGCAGGTCAGAGGTGAGGAGCCGCCGACACACGCCCGTGGAGCTTTATTTCCGTAGGCGACCAGGCCCTGTGACCGGCGGGGCGCAGCAGG
Source organism: Thryonomys swinderianus (assembly GCA_004025085.1). Taxonomy (NCBI): domain Eukaryota; kingdom Metazoa; phylum Chordata; class Mammalia; order Rodentia; family Thryonomyidae; genus Thryonomys; species Thryonomys swinderianus. The sequence goes on from PVIC010051054.1 coordinate 9,456, forward strand.
GGCTGCGGCCGTCACAGGCGGGGCACGGGCTGCACTTGCATCCATCTGGGGGGCGTCATGGCGCCTCCTCCGGGAATAAAACTCCAGCACTTGGTACCTGGCTGTTGCGGCGTCCTCACCGCGTCGCCCAGGCTACCGGGGTCGGGCAGGGGCGGGTCTAGAAGCTGGGCCCCGCGGGGAAGGGCGGGGCTAGGGGCGGGGCCCGGAGGGATGGGCGGGGCTGCCCTGCCCTGCCCCTCCCCCACCCTGCACTCCCGGGGTCGACGGCCGGCGTTCTGTTCGGCGGCGGCGGCTTAGGCTCCCGGTGAAAGCTTGCGCAATAATTTTTGGCGGCCTCCGTGGGGAGCGCTACTGCGTCGGTAAACTGACATCTGGGGTTAGCTTGGTGGCCTCCCCTCAGTCCCGCGGAAAAAGACCCGCACGCCCGAAAGTAAGGTTTCCACGACGCTAGGCGGGTTCACTTCACAGCTATGAGAGTTGGACATCCCAGACCTGCCTCGGAAAACCCCTGGCTGGTACGATGCGCGTTTAAACGGAGGGTGCGTGTAAAGCGCCACTTTAGTAGGTGCTTAGGATCGGGGGTGTAAAGCACAAACTGGCTGTCCGTGGCCAGCCCGTGAAGATTCTCACACCTCAAATCTTGCGTTTGTGATTTTTCTGTGCCCCCCCCCCAGGTGATGCGCACGTTCCGACTGAGTTTGGCCCCCTCCATGGCGACGTCAGCAGCTACTCCGAGCCTGGACACCCGACGACGGAGCCTTGGCCGAGGCTCCCGCGGGCCCGCTCCGCAGCCGTGTACGCGCACACGCACACGCATGCCAACCCGCCCACCGCGTGCGGCACAAGGCCAGAGCCGGGTTCTCGGGGCTGCAAGGTGACTCGTTTCCAAGTGAGAAATGACCCAGAGGCCAAGCGCGTTTCCACCGGGCTGTGTGTGACTGTGATGGGAGGACAGACGGAGGTGAAGCTCCACGAAGGAAAGAGACCCAAGAATGTGGGCGGCATCCGCGCGTTTCAGGGTCATTTTCCAGAAGTGTGGCCAGTAACCCTCTTCAGCTTAAATCAACTGCACAGAGAAGTGCGAATGAAAAAGCCATGATGTCATACATCGCATAGTAATATAACCTCAGGGTACTTAATGTACAAAACTAAAATAAAAATATTGTATTGTTATTTAGAGCTCAAAATAATACCCACCTAAAAGTTATCTAAGTTATTTCACATAGGTGGTGGAAGAATACAGTATTTAAAACTTCAGTAACTTTTTTGTTGTTGTTGTTGAGACAGGATCTGGCTTTGTAGTTCAGGCTGATCCTGAGCTCACTATGGAGCCCAGGCAAACCTCAAATTTAGCAGTCTTCCTACCTCTGCCTCCCAAGTGCTGGGATTACAGGCATAAACCACTACACCCAGCATTGTGGTAGTGGTACTGATTGCTGGTGGGTGTGAGTCACCACGGCCAGTATTGTTGTATGTGATTACCGGGTTCAAACTCAGGACCTTGCACTTGCTAGGCAGGTGTCAGAACCACTGAGCGAAATCTCCAGCCCAAAACTTCAGTAACTCTGAAGGAACTATCTTGTATGTCCTAACAAGAGACTTGGAAAAAATTATTCATGTATCTCTAAACCATTCTTCTCAAATGTGTGTCACTCATTTTCCAGACTAGATTTTTCACCAGTTAGGTTTAAGAAAATAAATTAGGAATTCACAACTTCAACTGGAAGTATGTTTCCCTTTAAAGAAAATACTTCATGATGTTATAAAGTATCTTCTAGGTGTCTAATAATTCTAAGTGTCCTATGAAGGATATATTTTTGTCTAATAAAAACGATGTTATAATGCATGTTTATAGTATAAAAACATCATGGATTCATTTTCATAGTGTTAGTTTTACCTAAAATTTAAAAATTTTCCATGAAAAAGGGAAATACCTAATTTGAACAGATCATTTTTATTTCCCTACCATCAATTTACTACTTAATCTCACTGAAAGGGGTGAAGGAAAGGGCTCACGATTTTTTTTGTTTTGTTTTGTTTTTTGAGGCAGGGTCTTGCTTTGTAGTTCAGGCTGGCCTTGAACTCACTGTGTACCCCCAAGTGGCAATCCTCCTGCCTCAGCCTCCAGGGTACTGGAATTACACACATGCACCACCATGACTGGTGAGGGCCTATAGTTTCATTCTAAAAGAAAGCCATTTCAACATTATATGTCACCCTATTAAATTTCAAAAATGCATATACTCTAAAATTTTTTCATTCCAAGAGCCACATCAAAAATAAACTGAAAACCAGGTGTGGTAATGCATACCTATAATACTAGCGTTTAGGATGCTGAGACAGGACTGCTGTGAATTCAAAGCCACCCTCAACTGCACAGAGGGACCTTGTCTCAGTAAATTGTACTCCTTCTGAAGATCCACAATTTCTTCTTTTAGGAATAAAATTCTGTATCTAATTTCTAATTTTTAAATTTTTGTTTTTCTGTTCTGAGACAGGGTCTTGCTATGTAGCTGAAGCTGATCTCTAAAACTCATGGCAATCTGCCAGCCTCCCAAGTGCTGGGATTACAGGCATGTACCACCATTCCTGGCTTAATTTCTAATTCTGTAACTAATTCAAATCAATTTACACATACCTATTTACATACTACCTAAGCAACTGAATTTTCTTGTTTCTTAATATAAACATACAGTCTGCCCCCCAAAAATGTATACAACTTCAGCAGTTTGTTGTACTAATAAATGTCTGGAGGCAAATAGTCACCACTTTGAGCACCTCTTATACTCATAGAAGCTAAACATTTTGTATTAGTCTCATGATGTCTCCATAACTTCAGTACTAAAATACTTATGAAAGATTTCCTTTTCTTGATGTATTCTTTTTTTTTTTTTTTTTTTTTGAGACAGGGTCTCGCTTTGTAGTTCAGGCTGGCTCTGAGCTCACTATGTAGCCCAGGCAAGCCTCAAACTCAGCAATCCTCCTGTCTCTGCCTCCCGAGTACTGGGATGACAGGCGTGAGCCACCACGCCCAGCTTCCTGATGTATTCTTTTAGCAGACTCTATATTCCCTTAGCAAT
>PVIC010051055.1:0-12576 GCA_004025085.1 Thryonomys swinderianus
ACATAATTTGTATTGGGGTGAATGTCTGTATATTATTTTTTTCCTGAATGAGGACACATATATTAAATTTACATTTAATGAAGATATAGTCACACTTTCACTTCCTCATAGTATTTAGGGAATTTGAAGAGAGAGCATAAAAATAAGCTGTGAATCTCACTATCAGAGGGAGGTATTTATATCTGTAAGAAACTCACTCAAACCAAGAAAAATGCCATGATTGCCACATTAAATCCCCTAATAAGAGAAGCTATAGCTACGATCAAAATTAAGACGGGAAAACATGTTCATCGAACACTATTTTACACCATCTAGAATATTTGGCCTGTTCAGAAAAGTGACTTTGTCAGGAAGGAAAACCCAGCGACAGTTTGGCCTCCTTGTTCCTCTGCCTATAAAACTGAACGCTTCTTACTCAGAAAGACCCCTTACAATCGCCCCTTGTGTACGTCGGGACAGACGGAAAAGTTCTGAGCCCGAAGTCCCCGGTTCAGCTATTTGTAAATGCAGCTACTGTTGAAGCTGTTTGCAGTCCCACAGATATGCGAGGCAAATTTGGTAAGACTGTATTAGACAAAATTAATTGGATTTATTGACTGGAAAATTTATCAAACATTTTAATACATGAAAGGCAACTACCCTAATCGGTGAACTCACGTTTATAGGGATGAGAAGCACTTCACAAAGGAAACATGTGAAAAGTGTAAAAAGCTGTATCTCTTGGAAACCTGTCCAATATGGGCTGAAGTCCTGCTTGCTTCTTACCATCTTAGGCCAGTTACTTAATATCTTGAGCCTCTATTTTGTCAAAAATGATGTATGTGGTTCTGTATTTAACAGTGCCTTGTCATTACTGTTACACCGTTTGTACGGGGAACTCAATGATAAATACAATCTTAACACCCAGAACTGACTTACAAAAAATATAAACTTTCCCAAAATCAACAGTAAACCTGAAACATGCTCTAATCTTACCTTTTTCAATTTATCAAACATTCTCTCAGAAGACAAGACCTTTGATTTTTTTTCTGAGTTCCTACTTAAAGTGGTTCTTTCCATTTCACTTGGTCCTTATTACTTTTCTGTAGATGAATCAGAAATTCACTTCTGCAAATGTACCCTTCTAGCTAAGTTACAGCATTGACACCAGCATCTTTCTCTGCATTCTCTTTTCTTTTATGTTGGTGTCAGTGGCAGGAAAGCTAGACCAATCCACAGCAGTCTCTGTCACTGCTAAATTCTCTCTTTGTCGTATTTTTACTGTCTTGAGTAAAAGTAGTTTTGTCTCACTAGATTGAGAAGAGCCACTGGATCTCACTCTGGTTGATAAACATTAGATCCTACCCTAGCAGTTGGATTGTAATGTATTAGACTAGATCGGTAGAGATATTTTCCTTCAAGACAAGTCTGGAAAACAGTGATTGAGTGGAGATTAAGGGTGGTGAATAGAGGTCCTGTACACATCCCACTTGCTGAGTAAGGCACAATTACAGTCCGGGTTCCTTGGCCCAGTCTATCTCAGTAGTGACTTGATTCAGGAAAACCACTGAACTCAGTTTTTGTAAGTACACTTCAGAAAGTAACTTTATTAATCTTTTGTCTTTCTAGAAATCTTCGTTCTTCACCACAGGGGGAAAATAGCCTTCTTTAATTAAGACTATGTAGAAAGAGTATATATATCAGGGATATATGCTACCAACATGACACATTACAGAATTCCTTTTCACTAATGTTTCTGAGCAGTGTTAATGTCATCTAACGTTAGATGGCAGCTAGCCAGAGTGCAAACCCCACTGTGTAGTCTAGGTCGTTCCTCCAGTTCAGAGTCCAGTAGAGATTTAGTAACTGACAGGATGCTGAATAGAGTATTGGATCACAATGTCACCCAGTCGGGCCAGTTAGTTGCCATCTCCATTGTCCGGTGACCTCGGGAGGGTGAGCAGATTTGCAGAATCACAACTCCCAGAACCTGTGTTGGTCGAGAAGCTTCCTCTTTTTTTTTTATTATGGAAGTTATTGGAATGTAATTGGACAAGAGGGCGGGAGCAGTGCTTGTGGTGGGGTGTGATTGGGCGCAAGGGCAGAAGTAGCATTTAACAATACATAATTGGCCAGCATCCCCTGCATCACCTGTGTCATCTGCTTCACCTGCGTTGCTGCGGCTTCTAAAAGGGTCACTGAATCTATTCATCTTCCAGGAGAGAAGAGAAGTGGAAGCACCTGGGGAAAGGTTTGGCTACATTGCAATGACTGAGAATCATTCACGCTTCCTGTTGTCTTTAGTGAGGTGAAAGAGTGAACATGATCTAACATGTGGAGGACTTTTAAAAGATAAAATGAGATTTTTTTTTTTTTTTTTTGAGACAGGGTCTTGCTTTGTAGTCCAGGCTGGCCCTGAGCTCACTATGGAGCCCAGGCAAGCCTCAAATTCAGCAATCCTCCTGCCTCTGCCTCCCGAGTGCCCGGCACTGTGGTATGTGGTATTGATTGCTGGTGGGCGTGAGTCACCACACCCAGCATTGTATGTGGTTACCAGGGATTGAACTCAGGACCTTGTGCTTGCGAGGCCGGCGCTGGAACCACTGAGCTAAGTCTCCGGCCCATCAAATGAGATTTAAGTGGTAAGACATCTGTGTAGGATGTGGAAAGCCCTCGGTTCCATCTACAGCACAATGACAATGAAAGAAAGTTTGGGAATGAGCCATTTTGGGTTGATCCTTAGTGATTCTGAACTCAAGTAAGAATATGTCTATGTGAAATAGTAAAAGCAGACGTGAATCTAAATCTGGGAGCATTGGTGTGGATGAGTTTCATATCAACTCATTGATTAATGCCCCTGTGCACAGAATATCAGCAAGAGACATGAAGACTTTTATCCAATAAAAATTATACAGAGAAAATGGCTTAGAGAACACAGGAGCAAATGTTAAGAAGCGGGTTTGAATTCCGAGTTTAACTTGGAAATCCTCTACCTATAACAACTCAATGGCTACTGCTAAAAATCAAGGTCGTCCCTGGCCTGGTCCTTTCCCTTTTCTTTATATCCATCTCCTGCTTCTCAGGGGCATGGAGCCCGAGTATCCCACGTAGAGGATTGTTTATTTTCTCTGCCTTTGATGTGCAATCTTCACTTGAGTCTGTATCCCTCATTTATCACATGTTGCTCTTTCTACTGAGAGTGACTTGACGCTTTTTCTGTGGGAGATAAGAAGATTGGAAATAACGAATAGAACCTCAGGGGTCTGGGAGACAATATCAAAAATTGTGACATATCTGAAACTGGAATGCCATAAGTAAAGCGAAGAGAGAATAGAAGAATAAGGCATGGTTGAAGACATAGTCACTCCTAATTTCCCAATGTGGAGAAAAGTCTACTTTTACACATTCTATGCAGCCAGCAAACTGTAAGGATAAAAATGAGGAAAATCATCCTTGCATATATTATAGTTAAAAGCTGAAAATCACATCTAATAGAGCATCTTAAAATCAAATTCTAAAATGGCACATTTTATGAAGTAAACGCCTCATATCAATGTAGAAAATATGGATGCCAAAAGATGGTAGTTCTGTAACCCTAAAGCAATAAAAATAACATTGATCCTAGAATTTTCTTTAAAGGAAGTTCCCCTCTTGGAACAAAAAGGAAATAGAGTGTAGTAGAAGTGTCGCGTCCGCCTCGACCAGCAAGGAAGACACGACCCCGTGAGAGTTCTTCCTCAAGCAGTTTACTCAGGAACCTTGAAACATCTTCTGACCCCGGGGAGAAACGCCCACAGGCTTAAGTACCCTTAGGTCAGCCAATCTCAGTGGGCCACGTAGGCAAAGCAGATAGGCTACTCTAATGCGGAAACAGGCACCTGAAGCAAGCACAGCCAAATAAGGACTTGTTTACCACAGAGAGCGCTCACCAGCAGACTGGCGGAAGGTGGAAACCGGCGCCATCTTTAAGGCGCGGCACATCGCAGCTCTCCACATAGAAGAACTCTATGAAAACTTATCAGTGGTATATTCATGCTATGAGATTGTGGGGAAATAGGGAGGGTTAGAACCACTATGTATAGTACTCTGCATTTCAAGTGTTCTTAGGAAAATGCAGAATAGTTGACAGTGGAAGCTGACATAAAAGTTTGAATATTGATGCGACCTCATTGCACCTATAAAATTCAAGTATCTTTACACCCACCACACACATATTTTGGTGCTATCTAACTGATGTTTCATATTCCCACCCAGAATTGATCAAATAATGAGAATAATAATTCTAACATTCACCAACAAAGTATTTTGTTGCACACATATTTGGACTCTGCTGGTAAAGTAAGGCAGCCACTCAAGTTGCTTCTAATGATAAGAAATACTGAGCCTCTGACTCTATGACTAAGGGTAGAAGAGGATAAATCTACTACAACAAGAGAAAGAATACCTCACCTTTCCTTTTGCTTCTCTCTTAAACGGAAAAATATGACCTTTTGAAGCTTTTAGGGCTCAACTAGAAGATGAAGTCCATGTCTTTGTTACATCATAATTGGTGACAACAGTCTGAATTGAGAATGAAATATCCACAGTAAACAGAAGAGCACAGAATTATAATTTTATCTGTGTCTATGAAAGAAAAGAGAAGAAAAATGGATGAGAAAATGGAAACAAGATAATTGGTATAAATCTGCTGTTGGAAACGACCCAAGATATTGAGCAAGAACTTAAAGGACTTCTGTATTTCTACTTTTGAACAATATTTCAACACTCAAAAGAGTTACCCGTGCTTTTCTTCCTTCTTTTTTCTTCAGAGTCTATCCTTTCAAGGAAATCATGATTACCTTGTAAACACACAGGTATTGCAGGATAATTTTCCTATTTCTTAGGGTGGCAGATCAGGCATCCGATCTCCATAAGCAACTGTGACTCCTTGTACTATGAAACATGACATGCTCCTGGGTGCCAGGAAGCAGGCTGTAGGTAAACGCAGGGGATGCTCTCTGTTTACGCAAGTTGACTTTCTTCCCTGGTTTCCTTCACTGTCATTATAATCATTGATTTTTGAAGGGTTTTCATGCCTATTCCCGCCACATTCCATATGTTTTGTTGCTGTTTAGTCTAATCAATTTCCTTTATTACTATTTTATTTTTGTCTAATAAGTTTTCTTTATTATTGTGTGCTTTACAAATGTCTCTGATGCAATGAGTTTGAAAGACATCATGGAAGACAGGAACTCATTCTTGGTTTAGATGTTTTATAAATTAAAATTCTTAAATTTACTGATATATGTATATGCATATATATATATATATATATTTTAAATTTCATCATGTCCCATCAAAAACATGCTGAACCCATTATTTATCTTATAATAATAGCAAAAGTCCATCAGTCTCACATATGTTAATTAGTAAGGAGTAGTTGAAAGACCATACTGAGAAATAGATACAGCGATCTTGCACCAGTGACACAGAATGAATAATACGACAGCCAATCTAGTTCCCCTGAGGTAAGCCAGCCCAAGCACTAGAGACCCAAGGTGACCTGTCACACGTCTTCAGAGTCAATCAGACTTGACTAATTTGTGTTCTTTCTTCCAATTTGGATGAAAGAGGGTTAATAATTAGTAACTGAAGCCAAAATATATTTTCCAGGCAACACTATATTGATGAATTCTTAAAATGTACAGAATTTTATTTTAATGACTGGTCATTATTCATCCCATAAATCGGCTACTCAGCTGCGAGTCCTAAGCCTCATCCTTTGATCACACGTGGCTGTGCCCGTCAGTGAGAGACGACAGAGCCCTCAGTTTTCTGCCTTGCTGGGGAGCCTTTTACAGAAAAGAGCTGCCCCATATGAGTCCTGGCTAGATCAGGATGCCCACACAGTGGGGAGGTCACGGCAGAGAATCCTGAGTGTAATGAGTGCACTTAAGGAGCGGTGATCTAGTATCTTCTGATTTTCTTTACAAGGCTGTCCAGGTTTTAATGTCACAGCTGGGGTGGGTTCGGTTACAAGTGTCTTTACAAATAGTAGTTATTTGGAGAGAGACTCTCACAGGTCAGTTCATCTGATGAAGTTGTTTTATTTTGAACCAGACAGAGGACTTTTGACTCCAATTCATCCATCACAAAGACCGTGGCTAGAACGTTTCATTGGAGTAGATGTTTCATACCTGAATTCAAAGTCAAAGTGTCATCCTGTCAAGAATGTAGGGATGACAGTTTAAAGCATGACTAAAACAGCCGTAGAAGTAAAACTGAAGTTGTTTTCTGATTAAGATGGACCAGGGTAGAAGGAAGGCACAATGTAAGTTTTTGTTGAATAATGGTTGAGAATGTTCTGACTGACAGATTAATTAATATTTACAAAATTACTCCTTCTAAGAGTGGATGGCTGGCAGGTGGCTGGAACTCCACTGTGCATTGATCGTTTTCATCTATTAACTAGCAAAGTTCATTGCAGCTTTCTAGAATAAACCTCATTGCACCTATAAAATTCTGCCCTTTGTAACCTTTTTGTAGTTTACTGATTTTCCTGACTCTCCTCAGTTTGTGCATAAATTGTTAGTTCTGAGATTAGACTAGTCAGTAGGAGAAGTTAAATGAGTTAGATTAGGACTGACACAAGGGATCACGTAGCCCTTAATGTAATCTAACACTTATTATTATCACTTTTCTTTTACTGATTAGAGATGGGTAGATAAAAATGGAAGAGATTTATCACTATTTTGATATTTTATTCATATTTAATGAAGGAGGCCTGTAAATTCTAAACATGTCAACACAATTTATAATTTTAAATAAATAAATATTTCTAAACATTACTTAGCCCGTACTTCATCTATTGCATTTCTTTTTAGAGATTACTTTGATTTGTCATAAGTAGCAATTAAGAGAATTACGTATAGTAATTGAGCTTTTGCGGGTTATGGAAATAAAAATAAAATGTGTCATCAGCCGAGTGTGAGGTATGATTCATTCCATAGCAGTTTGCACGTGGAAGGCTGAATTTCATAATCTGTTTACATGGCTAAGCAGCATCCCCTTTTTCTGCCAGTTCAACTACTCAGTTTCGATCTGTACAATTCATGACACAAAAAGTCTTGGATTATCAAAATCACTGTCCAACTGTTTCACTAAAAAGATTAAATTACTTGCACACTAGGAATGATGGTTCATTTGTACTTGCACACATTTCACATCACGGTCTGGGGAAGTGTAAACTGACTTTGATTTGCAAAAACCCCTTGGTCTTGGGCTAGGGATTTAGCTCAAGTGGTACCACACCAACTTTGGACACACAAGGGCCCGAGTTCAATCCCCCATACCCCGCCCCTCCCCACAAAAGTATTTGGTCTTTTTTTTGACTATGTTTCTCTCTTCTTTGAAGCTATAAATGATAAAAAGAGAGGTAAATATTTTTGGCCACTGAAACAAAGGATTTAATCTGTAGTTTGGTGGCATAGTAAAATTGAGGAGAGAAAAAATGTACAAAGGTGTTTCCATAAGAACATAGACCAAACGTGAACTGTTCAGGCCTGTGCCATGAATGACCAAAAGAGGCTGACCAGGGCCCATGGCCCGTTCGAGCCCTGAAACCTTATGCAGAGAGTACTGGCAAGTTTCATCCTGAGTTGGCTCCCAGGCAACTCATCCTTTCTCCTCAGTTTTATCCAAAGCTCAATTTGTTTTCTTGAACCTTTAGCCACGTCCTTTCAGAGGAGATACTCGCCATCGAGAGACTGTCTCCACCTCACACCTTCTCATCTGTGCTGTGTGCCCTTCTTCCCGAAAGAGAGCAGAGCCCTAGAGTTAGAAAGAACTCCTGGCATCAAACAGACCCAGGCTTGAACCTTAGCAAATTATTTCCTTCAACAGAAACAGAAATGATGATAATGATTTTGCTGCTGATCACTGTGACAATTCCCAATATAAGGACAAAAATTCTACTGAGAAAAACCTAAAATCCCCGAATGCAGTGATAAGTATGAGAGCCACGGGTGACTGCAGTCAACTTGCTTTAAAATTATTAGAATGGTTTAGAGGGAGGTAGAGGTGCAAAGTCTGTGATTTCAATTAAGAACCAACATTACTACTTAAGAATAAAATGAAGTAGATTTTAGAACTTTCAAATCATTACATAGATACTACAAAAGTAAAAGCTCCAGTGAAAAGAAGTGCACAGCTCCCATTTCTTTTGACAGATAAAAACCGAGGTGGGCGTGATGGCTTGGCCAGCCCGTACCGCCGAGCTCCGGCTCCAGTGAGTGTGTGCTGTCACAGGGCATTTCCCACAAGTAGGCCAAACAGCGGAATAGCTCCCCGGTCAGCTCCAAGGTCTGGGAACCAGCACATCGGATGGTTGCAGTGTTAGTTTGCATCTAAAGACAGCATGAAACCAGTGTTCAGGATAGAGAGATGAACGATGGAAAATGATAGCTGGATAGTGTCTAGAGCAGTTTAACACATCTCTCCTTAGACATCTTTCAGTCTTTTAGCTTGTTAAGCTACATGCATTTGCACTTATTTTGAACAAAGCCATTTGAATTTTAAGAAGCACATGCAGCTCATCATGGAATCAGCAGAATAAGGATTATCAAAACATGGGACCATGATGGGACCCCATGATGGTTTTTCCATGGTCCCATCAACTTTACTCAGATGAAGTGAAAGTACTGTATCTTCACTCAAGTAGTAATTTCATAACTGTATTCCCACATGAAAAGGCAGCACACTTTGGTCACCTTTACGTACAATATATCTCATCACTGCCAATAAAACCAAAAGCGGAAGAAAACATTAAAACAAATCTGGAATAATCTTGGATCCACTTTCCGTTTTATTATTACAGGTGCTTTGTCTTCTGGGTACACTTTCCTTCTATCAGTGAATCCCTGCTCTCAGCTTCTACGTCTCTTCATGGGAGGAGGGGCAATTTCCATGTTGCCGAGGCAAAACTTCCAGATTGTGCGTTTCTTAAAAGCATGCTTACTTTGCAAATTAAATTCATATAATGTTTCCTTTTCTGTGTATTCAGTGGATTGCATAGCAAAGTCCAATGGTAAAACCATCTTGCGTTGGATTTCATTCTCACATTCTAAGACCTGAAAAATAAAATGTTGGCTTATTTTTTTTCCATGAACTTTTTACACTGGGTCCAAAGACATCCCAAATTGTATGATACCATTGTCACAGCAAAATTGCCCAAACTAGTGAGATGTAATAAATATACTTTCAGCTGTTTGCAACATTCTTTGTGGCACTGATATTTTACATTAGAAAATTGTTTCTTAAATATGTTTTATCTATATTATACATTCAGTAGAATTAATTTATGACCTTTATTGCCTAGAATAACTCTTTGTAGTAAACTACCTTAAAGAATACTGCTAAATTTTTTGATATATTATGTTCTTTCCATGGTACAGTGTTAACCAGATATACATTATTTAGAAATCATCTACATTGCCTAAGAATACAAAATATAAATGTAAAAATGGTATTATGAGTTTTTCTTATTTTATGGATCATGTATTTTACAAAAGAAGTGAAGCAGAATAAATATATTTCTTACCTGAATATTACCAAGTATTTTTATCATAATTTATTATTATACTGTCTTTTTCATCTTTCTGAAGAATAAATGGCTCTGGAAAAAGACTGTCATATTTTTCATTTTTTAGATGATGGTTTCTTATTCCTATTTGGTAAGTGTATGGAGGCAGAATAACAGCTTCAGTGTTAGCACATCTGTGTATGTGTAGAACGCTCCTGGCTTCTTCCGTGCTCCCAGCTCTCCACTTGTCCTTTATTCCTCCCTCCTCTGAGTCCCTTCTTCTTCTCTGAGTCTTTCATCTACTCTCATGTCCTTTGTTTACCACGCTAGATCCCACATAGGGCAGAACACATGAGATGTTGCATTCTGAGTGTGGGTTATTTTAGATAATGTGATGCTTTCCAGGTTAACAGGACAAGGTCTGTGTGTTTTATGCCTTTGTGGTTCAGACATTGCAAGGTTTTTTTAATTGTTCTTTTTCAATGATCGAGGTGAAACTTTTTCTTTACAAATATTTAGCTGTACACCCATATTTGACTACTTACTATTTTATAGCAAAATAATGAAATTCAAGTGTAAAAACAAAACACTGAACATCCAAAAGCCCCCTAAATGCATAGTGCAACGTTCAAGTCTATCATCATCCTCTTATGCCCAAGGTTTCATACTATTCCTTATAATTATTGGATTACAATACCTAATTTTGAAACTTATTTTTTGCTCAATAGTAAAATGAGCAATCATAAGCTATGATAAGGATTCAATAAGAAAATACTTGTAAAATATAAAGCTGGCAACAGGAATAATTCAAAAATTGTAAAGAAGCACAACTCTCAGTATCAATAATAAGAACTTGGGCAGGATGAGCTTCAGGGTGCACTGTTGTGTGAATTCCTAGTTCATCATTCACACCTGAGTCCCAAATGGTTTGTGAAGTCCTCATCAATCACAGCGAGGAAAGATAACCTAAGTGTTTTTCAGTGTATTGATTTTATTTACTAATTATCTTGTAATTATTTCTACACCTATTTGGTTTCTCAAACAGAATTCTTTTGGAGGGAAGAAAGTGTCAGAGACAGTTTCCTTAGGTTTCTTAGGTTGGTCTGAAAGTTAGAATCTTAGGTCATCCTCTTGCCTTCCTGCCAAGGAACTGGAGTCACACAGACAGGCTCCTGCCCAGCTCTAGTACACCTCGGATCCTAAAGGGCCACAAACTTTCATTAAATGTCCGTTCACCACAGAGGCTGCCAAATGAAGTGGATTGGAGATCTGTACTCCTTTGTCCCTTATATGATTTTCCTAGTACCAAAAGATCTCTGGAGGAGAATGAGGTTTTCCCTTAAGAAATGTGCAGTGCTGCCCATACCCTGACCTCCTCTTCCTCATTGTACAGCTCCCAGAGTCAGGCTGTCATAGGCCAACTGGTCGCCTCTGAGTCAGTCCTAAACCATCTTTACCAGGAAGGCACACTTTAAAATAATTTTGGAGAGTCTGGCACACTTTAAAATAATTTTGGACAGTCTATCTCTCGACATTATTTATCTTTATGAAATATATTTGGGCTCAAATATTCAAATCATGAAAATTGCTATTAGTATAGTACTTTTCAGTTTATATAAGACAGTTGTAAAATTTGGCATGTATTTATTTTACTAGACTTTAACACGATTAAAATTCATACCATCTATTTCTATTACAACTGTCTAGTGGGAAAAGAAAATGAATGACAGTTAAAATTAGAACAAAGGAGCCAGGTGTGGTAGCTCACGCCTGTAATCCCAGCACTCAGGAGGCAGAGACAGGAGGATTGCTGAGTTCGAGGCTTGCCTGGACTACATAGTGAGCTCAGAGCCAGCCTGAACTACAAAGTGAGACCCTGTCTCAAAAAAAAAAAATTAGAACAAAGGAAAACATACTAAATTCACAAAAATTTAAAAATTAAAAACATTAAAATCAAGTATAATAACAAAGTACTTTTTAACAGCAGAAAATGATCATGCTTTTTATCCAAAAGCATCATTCATTTGGAACTAACTACAGTTTTGTTGTTGTTGTTGTTATAAATACCAACTGCTCTCACTTATGCTTCTAAGGCAACTTCTACATATGGTCTAACAAAATGATCTATTTTGTTTAATTGTTGAATCATTCTTAATGTTGAATGAAAATGCATATCTTTAACTTAAAAGCAGCATGAGGAAAAACATATGTCACTTCCATCTATAGTCTTATTTTTCATTTCATAAGATCATTCTTATATTTTACATTATTTAGTTCAGAATACGTGATGCAAAACTTTTAAAATCAGAAGAAAGAAAATATTTAAAAGACACAGATTGTTCTCATAAAGCACATATACATTTGGAAGATAAAACACTTGAATAAGTACTCTAGAAATGTATGTCAAATTGACAGAAATTCTGTGATGGAAGTTCAGAAAAGAGAGAACAGGGTGAACCACAGTAATGTTCAGTGCCAAATCCCCAGAGCTGTGATGGGATACACATGAATTAAGAGGGTACAGAAAGAATTTGTTTCCTTTTTGAAAAGGCAGAGAAATCCATATGCTTGTTAGGAACAAAAAAATACTTCAATGGTTAATGACTGAAGATGTTACTAACCCTCTTATCACAGTAGAACCTAATTGGGGAAATGCTTCAACATCACTTAGAGAAGTCTGACGGTGTAACATATTCTGCCTTGTATCTTTTCTTATATTCACTTACATTATTTCTTTCAAATTGCCCTTTACTATTAGATTTATCACCACTAGAAACTTCATGTATTCGAGAACTTCTCATCTTTAGAAAAAAGGAAAAGGCAAATCACAACACAAATCCTTGATAGCTCTGCTTGCCTATCATTTAGCAGATATCACATCAGAGCTTTTTTCTCTTTCTTGTTTTCAAGTATCTTTCTATTGATGTTTACTATGTTTGGTAAGTTTTAGTAAAAACAAACCAGTTGGTACAACCGGAAATTTGAGCACCGTCTTTGGGTAGACTTTTGCTCCAAACACATCTCTCTAAAGCATGAGT
>PVIC010051057.1:0-12595 GCA_004025085.1 Thryonomys swinderianus
TTTAGTTTTTAATTGTGAGGTTTTCTGCAAGGGTGGTAGAGAGATAGCCCTGCTTACCTACAGAGGTCAGCCTGAAATCATGGTTCATCTTTTTATGAATCTTAAAAATACAGAAGATGAAGGAAGGGGACTGGGTAAGTTGAGGCATTGGAGAGTTAACAAAATTATGGTGTGTGAGCTCATACATGCTCAACTCTGTACATACAAAATTACATTTGATACACACATCAGCAGGACAATCTGAATTTCTTCATTTTTGAATATGAGAAAGCTTACCATAGTGGTTGGGAGACCAGCCACAAGACACAGCTTGCAGGTCTCAAAGTCTCAATTTATCCCAGGTATTTCTGATTTCATGCCTTTGAGCTGACTCTTTTAAGGTCTCCTTTCTCCAGAGAGGATTTCTCCCATCCCTCCCACAGTTTCTCACCACAGTTCTGCTCTGGTACAATCTTTAGCTATGCCCTGACCTTGAGCTATGTCCTGACCTTGAGCTGCATACTGCACTGACACTTTGCATCTCAGCAAACCTCTGAGGTCTGCAGACGTTGACAAAAGAAGCACTAACAAACCCAGAGACATGATGTGGAGCTAAGAAGTCTTTCTCACTTATTTTTTGCCCCCCCATTTTCTTCAGAACATGATACTGTATGAGAGACAAAACCAAAGAAGCAAGTGCTTGCAAGAAGTCAGATTGCCATATTTTGCCTTGTGAAAGAGTCAGTGTGAGAATATTTTTCCAAAGATATGATTCTCTTGGGCCATTTCAATAGTTTGAACTGGATCTTTGCTTACTACATGAAGAAACATAACCCTGCAACAATGTGAAATATCCAAGTAAGGAAGGGTGCAGTCTAGGCTGCATCTGGACTTATACCAAAAGTTTTTTTGAAGAGTTTATGATCTGATAGGACAAAATACTCAAAAATTTGATGGCTCAGTTTTTTAAAAGTTTTGACTGCTAGGTGTTTTTTTGTGTGTGTGTCTGTCCTTGAACAGCCTGTGCTGTACTGAAAATTCACCAGCATCATCCTTCTTTCGTACTATTTATGTTGCAAGGTGAAAAATACATATTTGATCAAAAAGACTCATTTGCCCAAGTTAAGATGCTGAAAGTGATCTCTCCTTTTGATGAGCTGTCTGACAGCTGAGCGAATGTGATCACTTGGAACGCTGACCAAGGTTACAGCTCCTATTTGTACAGGGCCGTCCAGCTCCATCACCCTGTATGCCTGTCTGATCCATGAAAACAGTATCAATAAGAGGGCAGTTACATATACTAAGAACGTGCAAGGGCAACTCTGGTTTGACATGGATCACTGCTTTCTGAGCCAAGAAGGAAAAAAGAATGGTTTATTCGTTGGCAATTATTTTTCACTTACCTAAACATTTTGTTTTCTCCAGATAAGTTTCTAGTATCATCTCCCTTATATTTGTGACCTGCACAGCTTCAAGAAATCCACCATGATTTTTTAGCTGGAAAGCTGAGGAGGGGGTAAGAGAGAGAGAGAGAGAATATGATGCATATACACCCCTGACCACATTGCCACCAGGGACTACAACTCAAGCACATTACAGTTACTGTGAGCCTCATTTCTATTATTATTCCATTCTATGTATAATGAAGTATACACAATCACTAAAATGTAGAATGGTGGGTGTTCTGAGCTTGTTTTCCTGCAAACAACAGTCCTATCGAAGGGTGATGAGAGACCAGGACACCTGGTATGTGTCGTTATGTCCAGTTTACTTTGTAATCTCATTTTGCCTCCAGATATAGCTTGTCATTTGCCCTCACTGATAGGGTTTTGAAAAGAGTCTGATGTGTTATGGTTTCTGTGCGGTCAAAACTCTTTCTGATGTTAATCTAAATGTGCAGCTTCTTTCCAGCACTACCATCACTGCCTCAACTGCACTTCAGATTGCAAGATTGTTTCACTGTGTGGTCTGAGGAGTTGGGCCCCCTGATGTCCATGACTGAGGTCTCCCACACTACACCTCTTTCCAGGATGTTAGAGCCAGATGCATTTCAGCATTCAGAATTACTTAAACTGTGCAAAGGTAGCTCATTTTATAGACTGACCTCATCTTACTATTTTTGCAGAAAAATATATTATTTGTGACACTAAGTGGTCTAAAGGCTGTTGATGAAATGTTAGATTTTTCAGTCAAAAAAGTTTAGTAGAAAACTTGCAATTTTCATATTTTAGAATTCTGAGCAGGGGTTAATGGAGGTATTACATGCAATTAGAAGAAGATATGGGCTTTATCAACTCATTTTTCAGCCCATCAGCTGTCCTGAGAAGAAGTACTGGGTAGAAGAATCCTGGGTGAGCCTGTCTGCACACTTTAGATTGGGTGTCAATCTAAAGGCCACCCAGCCTGACCTTCATCTTCCACTCACATGTTTTCCTCCTCAATTAGAAATCAGAAGCATTTTTGATGGAAGGAGAAATATTTTTGTTCATTATTTAGTTTGTTGTTTTTTATTCTTTTACATATAAATTCATGGGAAAATCAGATATGACAGCAAGAACAAAAATTCCCAACATTCATTGACAAAGTCCCTAACTTGCTGCATATCTTTCTAGAACTTTACTTTTTCTAAATGTATCAAAAAAAGACTTTTTAGGATTAGGGAGATAGCTCAGTGGCACTGTGCCTGTCCGGCAAATGCAAGGTCCTGAGTTGAATACCTGGTACCCAAAAATGAATAAATAATAAATAAAAGTCCCCACTTTTTAAACAAAATGAATAGTACACGCAATTCTACATAGAGAAATTTTAGAAAAGTAACATTTCTACCAAATGGCATATTCAAGTGGTGTTCAACAAATATGGCGAACATTTAAATTTAAAACTTCTATCACACTGAAAGGAACATTGCCACTAACTTCTTTCAGAATCCCCCCGTGGTTTGCCCACACTTCTCCCATCATTACACCACACTCCGAAGCAGTTCTGGGAATCCCCTTCAGTGAGGGGGTTATCCTCATTGCGTGGATGGTACTGTGGAGGTCCGTCCCACAGAGATGCGGCTTTGTGAAAACCTGACCTTGTGTCCTCACTGGCCTAGTCACAGGATTGGCCACTCTGACTCCTGGCTCTTCACCAAAGTAAAAATTGCCACAAAGGTAAGAATTTTAAATGGATTCAGGACAGCAAAGCAGCCATGACAGCACCCAAGGACACACACACACACACACAAAAGACTTCTAAAGTTGCCCCTAAGAATGGTAAGGATGATGCAGTGTGTTTGCAATAAGAGAGTATTTTAAGGGTTTTCACAGCTGTGTGTCTTCTACTGTCATAATTTTTCAAAAATTTCAAGCACACACAAGGTATATAAGCACATGATGTGTTTTGGTTACACCTTATATTTTAAGTAGACTGCCTATATTACAAACAATATTATTGGCATGCCACCATTTGTGTTGCAATTGGGAATGACTTTTAGAGGATACATTTTGTTTAATGTTTGTCTTGGGTGTGCTTGAAAATGTGGGTATCACCACTGAGAATCCTACGGTGGAGCTTCTGCATAGACCTGCACTTCCCAGATAATAGCAAGGATTTTGGTTCTGTCTTTAAAACTTAACATACAAACTTAGAGAAAGAGACACAAAGAATAGTCAGATATTAGAAAGGAATTGTGAAAATCCGTTCCATCCTCTTGTTAACAGACCAAGTAGGACTTGTTAGCGGCCCACACCAACTCAGGCACCCTGGGTCCCAGCGTGTCATTGAACTTCTGAGCCCCACACTCATGCTCCAGTGCCATCAACCATCTGTACCCTTGTGTTCAGGATCTGCAGATTCCATCAATCTTGGATTGAAAATATTTGTGAAATAAAATTGCATCTGTCCTGAGCATATATACTTTTCCCCCTTGTCATTATTCCCTTACAGTAAAATGTAACAACTCTTTATATAACATTTGTGTTTCACTAGGTAGTATAAGTAACCTAGAGATGACAGAGGATGCTGGAAGGTATGAGCAGATTCTGTGGAAATACGACACTACTTTGTAAAATGGCCCTGCACATGGGCAGATTTTGGGGTCCATGGGGCTGCTGACGTCCATTCTCTGAAGTTCCAATGGGGCAACAGACTACTTCCAAGGGCTTCGAAGGGTGGGGTGAGGTGTCCTGTAGAGAACTCAGCATTGCACGAGGAGATCCTGGGCAGCTAAGCTTTGCCAGTTCCTGGAAGGTCTGAAAGTGTCAGTCTCTACGCCCAGTCTAGGGCTCTTCCCTGACACCATCCAGGAAGGGATGGACACGGATTTGCAGGATGAGAAAGGAGCAAAGACAGCAAGGGCAACTTGCCTATATTCACCTCTCCTACCTTATCTCCAGCCTTTGAAATAATCATGGCAAGGGGTGAGTAGTTATAAGGCACAGCTTCCTGTTAGACTCTGACACTGAACTATCAGCAGAGGGACATGTTCTCCGTGGCTGCCTCAGGGTAGAGATGATTTTGAACTGAAGTTAGAGCTGAGATCGTGAGAGCAACCAGATAGTTGGTTCTTGCCCTGAGAAAGTTGGTTCTTTCCCTTTAGACATGGTTACAATTTTTATGAGATTAAGATAAAATGTAAAATACATCATTAATGCATGTGGCTCTAACATATAGGTTTCCTCAGTATTGCATAAACGCTGGAATTCAAGATCAGCTTGCTACTTGAAAGATGCAGAAAACACAATAAAATTTTGCTTAAACCTGATTACTGAAGAAATAGAGACATGGAACATAGATATGGATATGTCTGGCTGGAGGAAATCTAATCTACCCCTGTGTGGCTTGAAATACACATTCACACACATGCACACGGGCAAATCCTGAATGTGTGCAGGGGTGCAGACATGCCACCAGCCCATAGCCTCCTAAATTTCCAGGTGATCTGATAGACTGCTGGTTGGTAGTGAGTTCACACTGTATGATTTGGTAACTATAAGATTCTTTTATTTACAGAGAATTCTTGCATTATAACTCATCCTCTTCTTCCTATTATTTTTTTAAAGTCAGATTTACAGCAACCAAGTCCTATTTTGTGTTTATATTGAACATTTGATTTCAGGACATCTTAAATGTTCAGTTAATTTGGAGAATTTAAAACATCTAAGCCTTTTGGAAGATTGTGATATATAACCTTAATTTACTTAAAAGAAATTCCTAATAGGGCCCAATAATTTGTGGCTCAATACTAATTTTTATGCAATATTGAAACGGCCATTCAGCCTCTCCCCAGGGAAGTTCCAGGGGGAAATGCCATGGCCCTCTAAATCACAAATGGGATTAGTTCGCCCACTGAAATGGTGTTTCTTCGTGAACAGAAAAAAAAGAATTCGCACCATTTCTCTTCGTTTCATTAGCTGTGGTTCGGAAGAGCTTGCCTCCTGATCCCTAGGGGGTAGAGGAAAGAATTTAGAGTTTAAATATAGTTTAGGATCAGTGAAAAGTAGAACATTGTTCAGTAGAAAGAGGGAAAAGATTGCCAGTCCTGCTTTTGTGTTTATGAAAGAACTGGAGAGAAACTGCAGGCAGAGGGAAGAGGAAAGTCTGACCCTCCTGTACCTATTTAAGGAAGTGCCATCCGTGTTCCGCAATTAAATCTCCCACGCACCCTTTGCAGGGATCCCCAGGGGCCACAGAAATTCCTTTTGGGGCTGTATTTTGGAACTGGTTCTAGTGTGAATGGAAAATTTATAAGAAAATCTAAACATTGAAAAAATACTCAATAATTTTTTAAAAAAAAATACGTGGCATCAACAGCATTTCAAACTTTCATGAATCATATCTCAACTAGATACAGGAAATACCCTCTTCCTTTTCGCAAGAGTGAGCAGGCAGCAAACCCACTTTCCCCTTTGCCTGAGGGGAAGAGAGCCCACGAATAGCACTTTTCAGGTCCTCTGAAAAGGCGCTCGGGACCGACTCGCAGGCTGTGGGCTGTGGGCTGTGGCCGCGCGGGTCCCCGGACGGCCCCGGCGGTGCCCAGTGTGCCTCTGCGGGCCGGGACGTGCGCACACATCTAATCCGGCGGTAGGAAGCTGCCCGAGCTCTGCCCCCGGGAGGCTTTAAGCTGCTGGCAGAATCTCAGCTTCTCTGAATAAGATGGAAATTTATTAGGAGGAAATTATTCTGGTGTCTTCAGAAATACAACATTCCTGATAAAAATCTTGCTCCTGACGGCGGACTAACAAGATACATTTGTTAGCGTTTCTGCCTGGAAATCGGCGCAGAATGCCCTACGCTTCTCGCCGCAGCGTTCAGGAAGACGCCTACAGTGACAAGCCTGACTCCAGCCGAACATCTGAATGCAGGCTGTGCCCTGCGCTCTGGGACATGCAAGCTGCAGGCAGAGGACAGGAGTGCTGAGGCCTGGCACACAGTAGGTGCTCGACAAATTATAAGTGGTCTGCATCTGTACTGGTAATTGGCTGACTGGGACTTTGCATCGCCAATAGACATGTCCCTAATTTACGTGTCCCCCAAACGCCCATGTCCTCAACGACACTTATGCCCTCATCTTACAAGAAAGGCTCTTCGGAGGCTTCTTTCTTCCAGAAACCATTCCTCCCCATTCTGTAGCACATCAGAAGCAGCAAATGAAGAGACTAGATCCTGCAAAAGCTGTGACAGGGAGGTTGCCCCGACATCTAGAAAGCAGAGAGGGGGACAGAGTAGTGAAATAGTCTGGTTGCAAAATTCAGACACCTGAGAAATTCTGGAGGGATTTGAAATAGAGGTTAACAGACCTCTATTTCAGCATTTAGGTATGTAGGGCCTATTTCATAGCCACACTGACGACTCAGTTGGGAAGAAAGGAAAGGAGGGGAGGGAAAGGAGGAAAGAAAAAAAAGAAGGAAAGAGAAAGAGGGAGAGAGGGAGAAAGTAAAGGCCCCACACTGTGCGGGATGATGTATTTTTTTTAAATCTGAAAACATGATTCTTTTAAGAAAGAGTAAACACTTTAAAACGATGTTTCTGATTTGAACAATTTACTGGTAAGTTGCGTCCATTATCCACAAAACAAGGTAAATAAAATTTTGCTTTATTTGAGACTCAAGTAGATAATTCCTTTAAGCAATGATTAGATTATGGTATAAGGGAAAGAAAAACTATGGGTTATTTTCTACTCATTATAGTTAAGAGAATCTCTAAGTGCTTTTGGTAGAGATGCAAATATACTTACAGGATCCTTTAGGAGAGTTACCTGGTTGTCCCCACTGTAACAAATTAACACCAACTTAGTGGCTTAAAGCAATACAAATGTATTGCCTTATAGTTCCAGAAACAAGAAGTCTGAAGTCAATTTCACCCGCCCGGAGTCAGGATTGTGGCAGAAGTAGTTCCTTTTTGACGCTGAGCCCTGGGTCCTTCTCCTCCCTTGTCTGGCTTGTGCGATCCGTGCCCAGGAGCCTCTGGCTTCATCTGCAGAACCAGCTGTAGTGTGTTCAGATCTCTCCCACCATTCCTGTCACTTCCATCTTCGCATCATCTTGTTTGTAGTCAGTCTGTCTTTTTCTGTGTCTTAGATGAACACCTGTGGTAACATTTAGAGCCCTCTGGCTAACTCAGTGTAATTTCCCCGCTCAAAATCCATTATTCACTTCTGGGAAGTTCCTTTGTTACAGGAGATAACATTCACAGGTTTCAGAGATTGTTACTTTGATACCCCAGGTCATAAATATGTCACCGTTGGTAAGGGCGGACCTCTTCCCCACTAGCTCTTACTTTCCTCCACTGCTCTGATCTCGCTATCCCACTCTTATCCCACCGGAAGAAGAGAAATGACTTAACTTGCTTGATAAGTATGAGAGAGGAAGGTGGCATAATTTTTCCAGCCCCCTCTTGTACAATAATTTTAGCCTTAAGGATTCAGGCCCGAGAGATGGGGGAAACTGGAAGCCACTTGCCTGTAAATGGTTTCTGATTGGAATTTCATTAGTAATAAATAATGACATCATTTAGGGTTGTATTATTCATCTTTGTTGTATAACAAAACACCTGATATAGATAACTTTACAAAAAAACCCCAAGGTTTATATAACACAGTTTGAAAATACAAACAGTGTAGCAATAGCTCTGGTGAGAGCGGGTGATAGATGGCAAGAGTGAGAGTAGCAGACGCAGACCATGTCCTGACAGTGAGCCAGAGAGTCTCAGAAGTCAGGCTCAGGCTCTTCTGACCACTTGCTGCCCTGAGAACTCACTCCAAGGGGCCAGGATTCCCTCCCAAGAGAAGCAGGCTCAGTGCCCTGAACATCTCTCACCAGGCCTCTCCCCTTCGAGGTGCCACCTTCTGACATCATCATGCTGGAGCACTCCTCGAAGACATGGGCTTGTGTGGGACTCAGCACACCCAAGCCACAGCAAGAACCCTGGCTGCGTGGTTGTCTTGTTGTGCTGCACAATGGTGTAGGATTCAACTACAGGAGAAGGGTGCTTTTGTAGAAGAGCCCTAATAGTAATTCCTGCTTATTATGAAAACTAAAATAACACACATCTCATAAAGTAGAACTCATAACCTTTCTCTTAGAGATAACTGCTGTGGTACTTTGAACTACATCATCAAAAGCACTATGTATATTTAACTAATTACAGTTGTCCCTTTGTAGCCGTGGGTTCCATGCCTATGAATTCCATATGCAAAACAAATCACATCCATACTGAACATATTTGAATGCTTTCTTGTCTTTATTCCCTAAACAATGCCGTATAACAACTATTTGCATAGCACTTACATTGTATCATGTATTATGTGATCTAGAAATAATTTAAAACATGTGAGAGGGTGTACTTGGGTCATATGCAAATACTATACTGCTTTAAGAAACTTGAGCGTCATTGGACTTTGATGTCTGAGGGAAGAACTGGTACTCACCCCTTAAGAGCACTGAGGGTTGACTGTATATATGCAGTGTTGTATCTGCCTTTTTTCACTCAATCATAAGCCGTGATTCTTTCTTCACATCACTATATGTAATTTCCATTCTTTCCATGCAAGACATTCCACAATGTGGATGTGACCTAATTTATTTGTTGAAATAATCACCTAATCTGAAGGTTGGTGCTTAAGTTTTAGCACTTATAAACAATGGTACAATGATCTCTTTTCTAATCTCCAAGGAAATTGCTTATTTGCTTCACTTCTCTAAGAAATGGCTGTCTCAGTTTTAAAATGGTAGTTACCTATCTCTAGTAATATTAACACATAAAAGAAGTATATATGTCAAGGTGTATAGCAACTAAGACAATAAATGCAAAGCATTTATTATAGTGAAGACAAAGACACATCAAAGAATGTGCTTACAAGCTAACAAATACCATATGTTACACCAGAAGCCAGGAGAAAGGCAAATAGACATTCGTCTTCACAGCCCTGGAAAGGCAGTCAGCCTCCTTGGGCATGAGGAAAGCATTCAGCGGCCATAGGCAACTCCCAGTCTCTTCTTTCCACAGCTGACTTGGGACAGCCTTGCAATCACCATTGTGCTGTGTCAGCAGGTGCACTTATCTCAGGCACGGCAGCCCAATGTCGCTGTGCAGCTGGGGAGCACGCAACATCTGTACCCAAATTATAGAAGCTAACCTTTTCACTAGCTTCTCCTGCTCTCCTTGGTCACCTTAGAGGAAAATACCTACATGGAACCACAAGGATGTTCTCACTCCACAGCTTCTAGATGTAATGGGAATGGTGGCTCTGCTCTGCTTCTAGAGGATTCTACAGAAGGTGCACTTCCTGCTCAGTCAAATACCACAATTTGGAAAACTGTGACACCCAGGCATGTTTAGCCCTCCTGCCCCAGGCTTCTAAAACATTTGGCTTTTGTGCTTATAACTCCCTATGACTGGGGACCCTTGGAGGGCAACATTCGCGGGTGGCATTATTTGCTTGCCTGGACTGGCATACAGTGCACTGAGTTCACATGCAGTGGAACTCCGGGGTCACCTGTCTCCACAGGTGGCCCACCTGGGGCAGAGCAGTACAGGTGCACAAACCACCCCTCCTGCCTCCATTTTCTCATTTGTAAGAAACAAACAGACCTGTTTTATGGGGATGTGCTGAGGATAAATCCAACAGTATGTGCCAACCACTCAGATGATTTTGCCAATGGAATTTTACCCATACCTTTCTTTTTCTTTGTTGTTGTACCACATAATATGTGATGCTATTATATACCACATAAGAGTTAAGGAAACTAAAATCACATTTGTAAAAACAGTGCAAGTCTGATAGATATCACAGTAACTTGCATTATGTTATAAAATCATTTGAAGATAGTCCTTGACTTACCATGGTTCAGAAGATGTTTTTCCAACTTGCCAATGGTGCAAAAGCATTTTGTATCTGGCAGAAACTGTACTGAGATTTAAAAATTTTGATCTTTTCCCTTGACCATGGTGCTGCAGCCCAGCACGGCTTGTGTTTCAAGCTGCAACTCCTGACCAGCCATAGGACTCTGAAGGGCTGGCACAGAGACTGTGCAGGGCTCTGTGCCCCTATAGCACAGTGGTCAGGGGGAAGATATATGAGAGCTGTTTCCACTTACAGTAGTTCAGGGAAATGTTATGGTTTAGACCTAAGATGGTCCCCCCAAAGCTCATGCATTATAAGGCAGAGCTTTCGGAAAGTGACTATACCGTGAGGTGTTAGGCTCATCGATGGAGTCATCTTAGCCCCTCCCTTCTGTCTGTCCTCTGCTTCCAAGCTCTGTGGAATAAGCAGTTTTCCTCCATCACCAAGCATTTCTGCTTGGAACCAGATGACTGTGGAGTGAACCTTTTAAAACCTATGAGCTGAAATAAGCCTCTCTTCCCTTAAATTGTGTCAGATATTTTGTCCCTGTGATGGGAAGGAGACTAATATGGAGATGTAGTCTCAACATAAATTGGGATCATATTTTTGTGTCTAATATGTACACTTACGTACAAATATGCTTCACATCACAGTCAGTGTAGTTTGAATCAAATTAAATGATTGAATAACATTATGCCTATATATTATTTGAAGACTGTCTTCAATGTTCATTTGCTAGTTAGTTAACAGTTAGTACTTATGGTTGAGGTTTTGCTTTGTAATGTATAGGTTTATTTCAGTACTAGGGTGTAGGAAATAAATGGTTCAGATAAAGGAAAGTTGGCAGGAGGTGTCATTTGTCCTGCCGAAGCTGACAAATACCCAATGGCTTCTTGGAGGGAAGGATGCAACAGAGTTCTGAGCTGAAATATCCAGAAGGAGGACGTGACTCCCAGCACCACCTGTAGAAAAGCGGAGGACAGACCTGCCTACAGTTTCCCACCTCGAGCTGGAGAAACTCCAGGGTCCTTTCTACCTGGATGAATCTACAAGGTCATGAGATCTGTTCATTAATCACTCCGTCCCTTCCTTTTTCGTCGACACACACTCAACATATATACCTTGTTCCAATTTTAAAGCAGCTTTTTAAAAACTGCTCACTATTTTGAAACCAGAAGGCATATGCAACTGGTGGAGACCAGACCGTTTAAACCAGTGACGCTAGATGGTTTCCAGCAGAACTGGCAATTTCTTCTGACCTGAGCCGAACAGTGAGCTTAAGTCAAGGTACTCGTGAGACTTCTGTGTTATTCAGTTTTGTTTGGGCCCCTGAAGTTGAACCCAGGACTAGCATTTGCTCAGCATACCCTTCACCCCTGAGCTATGCGCCTAGTCTCTTGTTTTTGAAAATAACTTTTTTTTTTTTGAGACAGGGTCTCACTTTGTAGTTCAGGCTGGCCCTGAGCTCACTATGTAGCCCAGGCAAGCCTGGAACTCAGCAATCCTCCTGCCTCTGCCTCCGGAGTGCTGGGATGACAGGCGTGAGCCACCACGCCCTGGCACTGTGGTATGCGGTGTTGATTGTTGGTGGGCGTGAGTCTCCACACCCAGCACTGTATGTGGTTTCCGGGGATTGAACTCA
This sequence comes from Thryonomys swinderianus, assembly GCA_004025085.1. Taxonomy (NCBI): domain Eukaryota; kingdom Metazoa; phylum Chordata; class Mammalia; order Rodentia; family Thryonomyidae; genus Thryonomys; species Thryonomys swinderianus. The sequence goes on from PVIC010051057.1 coordinate 11,949, forward strand.
GGACCTTGTGCTTGCGAGGCAGGCACCCAAACCACTGAGCTAACCCTCCAGCCCTGAAAATAACTTTTATCTTTTAGTAAATAAATAACTTTAGTGTTTTTGCTGAGAAAAAATATGCTTTAATTGTACAGTCTTAAAATTCACTTAAATTAAAAGAATATTTTAAAATATTCATTATTGGGGCAGAGATTTAATTCAGTGGTTCCAGCACCTGCCTAGCAAGCCCAAGGTCCTGAGTTTGATCCTGGTAAATACATACAACAATACAAGGTGTGGTGACTCACACCCACCAGTAATCAGTGCCACATACCACATGGTGAGCCAGGCATGGTGGCTCACTCCTGTAATTCCACCACTTGGGAGGCAGAAGCAGGAGGATTGCTGAGTTCAAGGCTTACCTGTAAGCTCAGGGCCAGCCTGCATTGCAACGTGAGACCCTGTTTCAAAAAAAAATACCCATTATTGGGGCCGGAGGGTTAGCTCAGTGGTTCCTGCGCCTGCCTTGCAAGCGCAAGGACCTGAGTTCGATCCCCGGTAACCACATATAATGCTGGGCGTGGTGGCTCACGCCTGTAATCCCAGCACTCGGGAGGCAGAGACGGGAGGATTGCTGAGTTCGCGGCGGCTTGCCTGGGCACCATAGTGAG